>AWUE01020167.1:0-150408 GCA_001974825.2 Corchorus olitorius | reverse complement strand
AATCTTCTCCTTCACAAACAAAGAGATCGGAATCTTCCTCCTCGTCATACTCATCATAAACAGGTTCTAACTCATCATCTACCCACCAATCCATATCCAATCCACCTCGTATCGCTTGACTTTTGGGTCCAGTTTCATGAAAAGGATTCTCTTTTTCAATTTCCTCTTCTAATCCACCTCGTGCCACCTGATCTGCGATTCCAGCTTCATGAAAAATATTTTCATAATCAATTTCATCGATCCAGCAATCCACATTCAGTCCACCTCTTGCCGCTTGAATTACGGTTCCAGCTTCATGAAAAGGATTGTTATCCTCGAGATCTAAAATCTCAAGGGGTTTGTGGTCACCTTCCGGAATCTCCATTCGGGTTTCCGCCGGTTCCTGACGCTGCAAGGCTTGTACAGCCCGGGTCAAGTCCTCAATCGCTCTCCTTATCTCAGCCAACTCGTTTTGTTGGTTGCCTCTACCTTGACCTCTACGACCAGACATAATTTCCTAACAGAAAATTACGATAGGAACGATTTCCTATGGCTCATGATACCAATTGACGTAGCGGAAGGATAGAAAAGGATTCACTCACAAGAAATAGGCTAGATTAGGTTAGATTGAAAGGGATAAATAGGGTTTCGCAAAACCTCCATAGTCAAAACTGACTTTCATTCATAATTCTCAAAAAAATAACCTACCGTACAGAATTTCTAAGCAGCCTATTTATACTAAACTACTGCTAAAACCCTAACAGAATACTTAAGCCAAAACATAACAAGACATAAAGCTAATTAACCCAAAAGCCTAACAGCCAATAAAGCCCAATACTAACTAAAATAAGAAAATAAAAGCCTAATAATAATCTAAATAAGAAAATAAAGACAAACTCTAAAAAAAAAACTAAAATATATTAAAAACCCGCTGCATCAAAATTGCTATAAGGTTTGAGGGAAAGATTTTTGTGGCTTCAACCAGCCAGGTATATATACAGTACTCAATCCTGAAATCCATATATGAAAGAAAATGATTTTGTAATCTTCTGAATGTTATAAAGTAAAAATTACTTGTTTAATTAAGCTAACAATGGTGTTATTGAATTCTTATGTTCAGTCTGATTATGGAAAGAAAATATACGAGAAGATGCTTATGATAGAGAAGAAGTTAAAGAAAACTGCACAAGACACCGGGAACAAAGTGAACCCCCTGGTGCAGGTAATATAAATATTACATGTCTTTTCTGCTGTTTTAAATGCTGAGCTATACATTTAACTTACAAGTTACAACATGCGCATTGATGTTTGTTTTGAGTGGAAATTCTTATAAAAATTCCTAATTATTCATCCCTTTTTTGTCCCCTGATTCAAGTGTATATATATTAATGCTTAATTCAAACCTGAGCCCCATTTGTTTTTTTTTTTTTTTTTCATTATTCAAGTCTTTCAGAATGGTTTATAATATCTAAAGCATATATGTACTAGGAGTGATTATTATATATCAATATTTTTCTTGTTCCTCATGGTATGATTCAAGTGCCTAACAAGTTTAAAGTGTAGTTGCCTCTATTTAAATGAAGTATAATTAAGTTGGTGCTTTGTTCTTAAAATTAATTCTTCAACTGATCACTTGTATTAAATGAAATATTATTGGCAGGTTGTCAGAGCATGCAGCAGCAGAACCAAATTCAGAGTCAAGGGCAAACAATTGGTATCCCTCAACCTCAAGGAAGTAATCAGTGTCAATTGTTGGCCCAGAATGAGAATGTTATAAATAACATGGCATCTTCTGGTTTTCAATCGGAAATGCCTCGGGCGCCTGTCTCCAATGTCGGTGGCCACAGCATCTCTGGGATTTCTCAGAACTCAATGGGGCAGGGAATGCCTTGCCATATTTATTCCATTCAGCAGAGGCAAATGCAAATGCAACAAGGAGTGCAACAGCAGCAGCAGCAGCAGCAGATATATTATAATAATATGAATAGGCCTATGAAGGTGCAGCAAGGACAGGTTCCTCGGCCAGATATGCATTCCATGCAGCAGCCTCGACAATCTCATGAGAATCAAATGAATTCTCAATTGCATTTACAAGGTTGTGTGCCAAAAATGCAATGCATTAATGCAGGACAAGGGAATGCCTATAGAAAATCAATGCAGCATGTTGCACCCAGACCTTTACACGAAAATCCTGCGAGTACCTCCCAATCCCAACAAGCAAATATTAACAGTTTGTCATCACAGTCACACAATATTGGTGGAAATTTTTGGAAGCAAAACATGAATACTCTTGAATCAATTGCAAGTACTTTCCCGCAAGCAAATTCTAGCAGTTTGTCATCTCAAAGTGGTCTAAGTGTTGGGCAGCAAAACATGTATCCTCTTCACTCAAATCCCAACATGCTTCAGCAGCAGCATCTGATTCTGAAACAACAGCAAGAAGGGCAAATGCTGCAATCACAACAGTATCACCAGCAAGCAAATCAAGAGTTTCAGATGCACCAGATGCCACAGACACAGCAGCAATATCAGCAGATACATAATGTAAATGATATAAAAATCAGACCGGAAATGGGTGTTAAGCCAGGGGTCTTTCTACATCAACAATTCAGGCCCGGTTCTCAGTTTCCTATTTCTTCACCTCAGGTTGCATCTCCAAAGCATTGTTCCCCAAAGGTTGATCCATCTATCTCAAAAACTAGAACCTCTTTGCAATCTGCAAACTCACCTTTTGTTGTTCCTTCACCTTCAACTCGATCACCTATGCCTGGGGAATCTGCAGACAAACCTGTTGAACGTTTAATAAAAGCGGTTAGTGAAGCTCCATATATAATTCTTGACACTCAATTTTCTTCTCCTAGCTCATTTAGACTAGTACTTACTGTTGTTCCTATATATTTTCAGGTGCAATCCATGTCACCAGTAGCATTGTGTGCAGCTGTAAGTGACATTGCCTCAGTTGTCATCATGACTGATACCATACCAGAGCCAGCTCCAGGTAAAACCTCTAGAGCTTCCATTGGTGCGGATCTGGTTCCAATGACAAAGTGTCATCTGAGAGCCAGAAAGTTCATCACTAAACAACATGGCTCCCGCCGAATGACGCGCTACATCAATGCCATGCCTTTGGAATAGAGGAGCAATATTTTCTTTGTAATCAAATTGTTAAAAATAAATTTAATTTAATTTAATCTTCACATTCATTCATATGTAAATATTTGTAAAATATTCAGCATATATGTGTATTCAACTTTATTATCATCTATTGAGCATTTAGTCAGTATATATTGAGATTGAGAATACTGAGCATTTATAAATTAGATGCTATTTTCATTGTTATATCCTTTCTCTTCCTCTGTCAAATTTCTGATTTTTTTTTTCGATTTACATATAGTCATTGGAAATACTAACCTCTGTTATAAATGATATTCATTAATCTTCCCATAATTTTTTGTTACTATTGGTCCCTCTCATTATTGTTTTTCACTTTTGCTGTGTTGCTAAATTTTCCATGTCTAACTGACTGATAACTTAAAATTACTTTCTGATATTAACGCCTTGCATATGTATAGAATGGATTTACTCAAAAGCTACAAGCCAAGAGGAATTGGATGAACTCAGCCAAGAGGAATTAGATGTACTCAGGAGGAAATCTATAAGATTTGAAGAAAAGATTTATAGTGTTGCAACTAGGGAGGTAATCACAATATGTTGGTCATTCACTGCCTCTTCAGAATTCCCTGTTTTGTTCCATAAAACCAAGTTATAGTTACATATCCTATCTATAAACCCAAAAAATAAAGCAACTAAGAAAATTTTCTTCTAATAGTTTGATCCATAATTGATATAATACTAATCATGATTTAAGAATTTTCACCAACTGCATCATAAACTACATCAAATTTCTCTGGCAGGTCTTCAATTTTCACCTTGGTAAAATCAATTGCTACATCAACACCCAAACTCTTCAATAACTCCACCAGCTTTAAACCCAACTCTTTCAAGCCCTTCATAGGCAGTCTCAATAGCCAAAGGAATCCCAGCTGCTTCAGCAAAACTCACTCCATTCGCCCACTAGTCACCAAATGTGAAGTAGTTAATTTAGTAGGGATAAGGACTTTACATCAGCTGCGCTTATAAATGAATTGTTGATGATTATGGAACATATTGGTTTTAATCATTAATCAATAATTAATATATCAATATATATGCGCAATTCGTTCATGTGATCCTTATATATAATATATCTCCTTCAATTGCAAATTGCCTTTAATATGGTGACATAAAACTCGAACGGGGAATCAAATCGATCCCACACATTACCTTATCTTCAGATTATTAATGTTATAGTGACTAAATTGTTAATTGTGATTGTACTTATTAATGTTAGTGATCCCATATTATTACTAAATTGTTGTAATTGTCGTGATTGTTTGTTAATATTGTTAATGATCCCACATTGACATTAGCTTCTCTTCGGATTGAATTTTCCGGATATTTTTAAATGAAAATGAAACAAATACGAAGATGGTGTGAAATCATGCATTGCATATCAATACATTCTTATCACACATTAAACACGATGAGTAGGTGAAATGTTGCATTTTTCTCGTGTAATAGTTTTCAAACTAACAATTGAGACCACATAATAATTCACACTAACCAAAAATGAGATTCTCGCCACTAGTTTCCAATGCTAACTTCAATTACTACAACGTGTCCAATATAAATCTTCGATGACAAATACAAATTCTCCTCAACATTTTAAGCTTTGTTAAATTCAATTGAATCAGCTATCAATAACGTGATTAGTTGGAAGTGTTGGACTTTATTTCTTGTAATCAAGATTTAAAGCCGGACAACTTTTAAGTACCGAAAATTCAATTTTTGTAATAGGTAATATTGAAATCTCATTACAATTAGAATAATTCCCCAAAAATTCAATTTTTTTTAATAGGTAACATTGAAATTTCGTTACAATCAGAATAATTCCTTATATGCTCAAATATCTAATGAGAATCCAATACAAACTAAGAAATTGTCTTAAATAAACTAATTACAAACTAAACAAACAAATAAATAAACAAACTATTAACCCAACATTTCGTGGCATTTGAACCCAAAACCTCACGGTTCAAGCACAGATGTACTCACCAGTTGAGCTAACAACTTGAATGCAAGTACCGAAAATTCAATTGAATAATTGTCATGTGATGCAATGTCTAGGCTTTTTGTTTTTATTAGGATATCGCCACATAAGAGACTCTCCCAATATAATACTCTTTTTTTTTCCCATCCGGTATCCAGAGTTTTAATCTGACTTTCGGATTCGATCTGACTGGCAGGGGCGGAACCAGGAATTTTCGGGAGGGGGGGCCAATATATAAAGGATAATGTTCATTCCGAATTAAAAGAAAATTATATAAAAAAAATTAAAACTTGTACCCTCCTATTTTTCATTGCACTAAAATCATCAATAATGACATCGATAATAAATTGGTTTACAAGTTCTCTCTCAATGTTGACAACCAATGAGTTTCTTAAATACTCATCTTCCATCTTACTACGAAGTCGAGTCTTTACAATATTCATAGATGCTTTTTTGAAGAATAAATCGATTGTTCTTGACTTCATAATTATGATAATAAAATAAAAAAAAATTGGCTAACTGATTGATGAATGATGCTAGTACGTTAAATAAAAATTTTTTTATATAATTAGGGTTAAAGGGATGATTAATATATATTGGACAAAAATTACTATGGGTAATGGGCCGCTTAATTTTTTTTACTATGGTGGGGCGCTTCATTTTTTAATTTTGATTGCTAGGAGGCTTATATATATTGGTTTTTACTTGATGGGGGGGGGGGGAAATCAAGACCTGCCCCCCTAATTCCGCTACTGCCGAGTGGGTCGCACACCTGCGTTTGGTGGGTGAGTCTACCAACGAGGGCGGCTATGTATGCAATATATCAAATCTGAGACCTGCTTAAGTTGGAACAAGACGCTTACCACTCAATCCAACCCCACATTAGTCAATATAACACTTTTCCTTTCTTAGAAGATGTGCAAAGCCAATATTGCGTCTTTAATTAGTATATATATAATTGAGTACAAGAGGGATAGCTTGCGCTAGCGCTACAGGCATGTTT
Source organism: Corchorus olitorius (assembly GCA_001974825.2). Taxonomy (NCBI): domain Eukaryota; kingdom Viridiplantae; phylum Streptophyta; class Magnoliopsida; order Malvales; family Malvaceae; genus Corchorus; species Corchorus olitorius. Next base: position 144,277 of record AWUE01020167.1, on the reverse strand, counting down.
TTATGTGGGTTGTTCTTACTTATTTGATGCATATGTTTTATAAATAATTACAGAAAGTAAGATATAAGAAATTGTAAATCTATTGAATAATTTTCTTGTTTTTCTAAATTGAAATCGAACATGCTTAAAAGTGCTTGCATTCATTCTGAATAATTCAATACATGCTGATATGAAACGTAAGTCACAATACTGTACATCCGTTATGCTACGGGCATCCGTTCTTTTTCCTTTTCATATCATCTAAATATATAAACAAACTTATAAGGAAATATAATTACATATAATGGAGTTTACTTTTTCAAAATACATAATTAGTTCTCAGTTCATAATATTTTCAGAATAAGTTGTTAATGATTTGTTCAATCCATAACTTGTCCATGAAGGCAACAGAATCATGAAAGTGTTACTCCCTCCGTTCCGAATTGAATGGTCACTTTGTAAATGGCACGGAGTTTAAGAAAAAGTGATATTTTGGTAAGTGTTTTTCAATTATATCCTTAAAAAGTGATATGAAGTGGTGGGTCCCATAAAAAGTTAGTGTTTAAATGAATGGTAAGATTGTAAAAGTGTTTGCCATTTTAGAAAAGTGGACATTATTTTGGAATATCTCAACATAGTAATGTGGCCATTCAATATGAAAACGGAGGGAGTACAATTTTTAGTATAGGCAATTCATATAACAATCACAATTACAAATTCATGAGGGGATAAATTCATCAATAACAAATTATTAGGCATACCAATCACATCCCTAGCATTGAAGCTGCCATTCTAAACAATTATCAGTGAAATCTCATAAATTACCTCAACCAACTCGCTGCTCCCATCCATTTGAAAAAACTGAAAAGAAGATATCGCGAACAAATAAATTAGACCGAAAAAATAATGCTAAAATAAAATCTGGAATTCCTTAGTGACATAATGAACCCCAATTGTTGCTTTGCTTTATATCGCTGACTGCTAAACCTCCTATGAACAAATCTAAATTGAAGCAGTTATTTCATAAAGAAGAATAAAAAAGATGCCCTAAAAATTAGAAATGAAAATGAAAGTACTTGCTATCGCTGAGAATAATGACCTTTGACATGGCTGTAAAATTAAACTACAAAATTTCAAATTTTTATGACTTTGATAGATTTGATTCACTTTTTCTACTTAAAAATCAAATGGACAAACAAATCGCTTGCATGTATCGTTAGACTGCAGAAAGAAAAAAAGAAATTGACAAAACCCAAAATTTACTCAACATCAAAACTGCAGAATGATTTCTAAAAAAAATTGAGGAATGATTCAATTTCAGAGCCAAAAATCGGAGGAGGTATAAAGAATTTAGAAACCTGTGCAAAGAACGGTAGAAGCAACAATAAAGGAACACAAAAATGAAATAGAATCCATTTGCCCAAATACCTCCTCGAGTTCAATTTTGTTTCACTGTTTTTTGCCGCTTCAGTTTTTTCACTTGTGAGCAAAATTTAAGGGCCATTACGCTGGTTTAATGAATGTAAATAATGTTCATGCCATACCATACTAGAAAAATGGATTCAAGAAGGAAAAAGGCTTTGGCAACATATAAAATTACAGAATCCCCACAAAGCCCAATAGTCAATAGATAAATATATATGGACTTTTTTGTCATCTAAACTGAAAACCTAATGGCATGCAATTTGGAAAGGTAGGAACACCATTAATCATGCAATTTTAAAAGGTGGGAACACTATTAATTGAAGTCAAATTCTAAAGGCAAATTATACAATACACTGTTAGTGGAGTTTAGCAGACTACACAAGCGGGTCCTGAAGGGTGACATGTGTCCTCTAGGGACTATATTGGAATATTTAAAACTTAATTAATTCAAAAAATGGACATGTGTCAATTCCACAACCTGCTTGTGGAGTCCAAAATTTACACCACCGGTGTATCAAATAATTAGCCAATTCTAAATTACATAAAAAGACAATGCATTTTAAACAAAAAGGTTAAGATTAAAAAGATTTTAAAAGTAATAAGTCATTTGAGAAAAGATTAAAACGGGACGAAAAGGTTCTTCCAAGTTAAAAGTTGAAAGGGGCCGTAAGTAAATTCCACAGGGAAAAAAATAATATGTAGTGTATATATATCAAGATTGGTCCCTAAGACATCAAATAAGCCCTTATGCATCCAATTGGATCAGATAAAAGCCCTAAGTTTGAATGGGAAAAAAAATCATGTGACAACTTTTTTACTTTCTAATTATGACGTGGCATTTTTACGTCATTAGAAAACGTCAATGTAATAGGTGGAACTAATTGTGTAAGTCCTTTTTTTCGTCTAAATTTTGGCTTATTGTTTCACAATTTCGTTCCGTAAACAACAAAATAACGGCTTACTTGACATGATTGGAAGCATAATGTCTTATTTGGCTCTTTTTCTGCTACTTTTCTTTGGTACACGAAGGTAACATTACCGTTTGAGCTTAATTAGGATTTCTGCGCAAAATTACATGCTTCAAAAAATATCATTATAAAGGATATAGTTAAATTTGATAATATAAGTTTTAAGAATTTCTCAAAAATTAAACAGAAAAAATAAGTTTCATGAAAGAAAATCAAACTCAAGTCTAATCAACTTTAACATTTAAAATTAATAGAGAAAAAGTAAAACCAAAATGTTTTCAATAGCTTCTTAATTTATTTCTTTATTCCTTGATATGATATATAAAGTTGAGAATACAATCCCATGCATAAAGGTGAGTAATTAACAAGGAAATTCACAATAACAATTCCAAGGATCGCGCTTAATACTACAGTGGCCAACAGCATTGGGTCCATAGGTATCCTGACAATCGCCAGTGCACTCTTTAAGCAAGCACTCTCCCACGTTTCTCAGTAACTTAGTGCAAGTTTTAGCCTCCACCATCATTGTTGCATCACTTCCTGCATATGTATAATAAAATCATTATTAATTAAAATTCCTTTAAGAAAAAAAAAAAGAATTATTAGAATATATAGACGAAAAAAAAAGAATCAAGAAAACAAGAGAGGGAAGTTTACCAAAGTTGTTGAGGAGAAGAATTGCAAGAAAAAAAGGAATGAAATTGAAACCCTTCATCATCATATGAATTGATGGAATACGCTTTTTCTGGCTGTTGGTCTAGAAGAATTAACTTGATGTATGTATATTATGAGGATTTTGCTTGGACTTAATACTTACTAGCATACTGTACACAATATATATAGTAAATAGGTATATCATGTATGAGCTGTAGAATTTAAATGACAAGGAACACATGAATGTATTAATTAATTGGCAAGTAGTAATAATTAAGGAAATCTTGTTAATAAGGAAATGCACTTTGTGAAGATTTTAATATTCAATTAAATGTTTCTTTTTTTATTGGGTGAAAAGGAAATGTATTAATTAGCAAAGATTAAATGAGGAAGACCATAAATAGGTAATAAATCTGGTCATGTAATTTTTGTAGTAGTATACTAGTATTAATTAGGAAATAAATGAAGAAAATTGGTTAGAATACAAAATTCTATAAGACTTTTACTATACTTTACAATACTATCTTCAACTTTACTTAAGATGTGTTTCTCTTCCCACATTTAATAGGGGTAAAAATTAGTCAAAAGTGCCTAAATTATCTAAATGAGACAGATAATTTGGGACAGAAAAAATTCCCAAAATGGGACAGATAATATGAGACGGAGAGAGTATAAATTTTAGACTGCACAAGCGGGTTAATGAGTTGAGTACATAGTACTGCATGTCTTAATTAATTTTGTATTAAATATTCAGAACTATTCCCTTAAGGTCACGTGTCAACCTTTTAACCCCCCACAATTATAGTCTATTAAACTCAACAGGCATTGTATTATATAATTTCTGTGTAGTACGCTAAACTGCATTGATAGTATATTGTATAATTTTCATACCGATTTTGGTTTTCTTCGAAAGGAAAGTGGTACAGGCCCCACAAATTTAAGTACTATGTTTTTTAAGGATAATTTCTTCAATTCTCACAAAATGTGGTTTTTTTTTATGAATATATCGCTTTCATTAAAAAATTAGAGATTACAAAACACCGGGAGGAATAGTCCCGCACCACACAGAATCCTGCCTTAAAGAAGCTAGATTATGTGCTATAAGATTAGCTTCCCTATGAACAAATTGGAAAGTACAAACATCAAATAAGGTTGCTAAATCCCTAATTTCATCAATGAGAACACCCCCTTCCCAGAAGATAGTGTCCTTCCTATTAATTATACTAACAGCCACCAATGAATCACTTTCAAAAATGCATTGATCAAAGCCATGTTCTAGTGCCAGCTCAAAACCAAAAATCATAGCACGTACTTCAGCATACAAAGCATCTGCAACGAAATTGAGACATCTAGAAGCAGAAAGGATGATCTGTTCATTACTGTCTCGGATAACTACACCCAATCTTGCTTCCCCTGTCGCACTACAGAAGGCGGCGTCTGAATTGATCTTAACCACCCCCTCAGGAGGCGGAGTCCAGTTTAGCTGCCGAATGGAGGGCACTGAGCTTTGATCTGTCCTCCCACGTATAGAAGCTAGTTGCTCCAAAATAGAAATAACAGAGAATTGCAGAGCAGAAGGTGACAAAGAAACCAGAATATATAGAACCTTATTTCTATTGTTCCAGATTAACCATAAGGTAATAAGTACCTTATCAAGTTGTCCGATTGAGGCTGCTTTCTCAAAGAAAAAATCCCAGAAATCTCCTCTTGAATCCCATTGATCCAGACTCGGGTTCACCCACTGACCAACCCGTTCCCAAACCATCTCACTGAACTTGCATCTAAAGAAGACATGGAGGGCTGATTCTACATGCTCCCCGCAGACATCACATCCTTGTGGAACATCCAGACCTTTAGAAAGAAGATTGTTCTTTATAGGTAGGATATCCCACACCAATCGCCAAGAGAAAAACTGGATTTTGGGCATGACTTGAGAAGACCAAAGTAATTTCCAGGTTTGTTGTCTCGGCCCTTGTATTAATTCAGACCCTCGAAGAACATCCTTGGCCACATAATAAGCAGATTTTACCGTAAAATCTCCCAACCGAGTGCCATTCCAAATCAAACAATCACGAACTCGATGTCTCGGAATTGCCAAAGTTAGTATGCGATGGGCATCTTCTTCCTCAAATAGGTCTATCACAGTATCAATCCTCCACATTCGATTCTCAACATCGATAAGGTCCGATACCTGCAAGTCGGGCATATTATTTACATCTCTTGGACAAGGTCGAGAAGATGGAGGTTTTGCAATCCATTTGTCTTTCCAAACATCCAAATTCCCCTCCCGTACTCGAAAGCGAGTTCCTGCAAGAATAACCTTTCGACCTGATAATAAGCTTCTCCAGAGGAAGGAAGGATTCGATCCAATCTAAGCATGTAGAAAATCTCCTCGAGGGAAATATTTGGCCCGAATCACTCGGGCACACAATGAACCAGGGTTTTGGATCAATCTCCAACCTTGTTTAGCTAACAGGCTGAGATTGAAAGCTTCGAAATCCCGAAAACCCAACCCCCCATTTAATTTTGATTTACACATTGATTCCCAATTTTTCCAATGGATTTTCTTCTTACCCGACGTATCGCCCCACCAATATCCAGAGATCATCGAATTCAATTCATAGACAAAAGATTTGGGGAATTGGAAAACACTCATAAGGTAGACAGGGATCGCTTGGGCTATTGATTTGATCATTACAGCCTTGCCTGCTCTCGAAAACAACTTCGAATTCCAGCTATTAATTCTTTTCTTCAATCGATCTTTGAGAAATTGGAACTCTCGAGTTTTAGATCTTCCAATCATGATAGGAAGACCTAGATATTTATCCCTATCTAACACCCGTTGGATCCCCAAATAGCCCATCACCTCAGCTTTGATATTTTCTGGTGTGTTTGCACTAAATAATATTGAAGACTTGTCAATGTTAATCTTTTAGCCCGAAGCAACCTCAAATAAATTGAGCAAAGACAGTACTACATCACATTCTTTCTTTGAAACTTGTAAAAATAGGATGCTATCATATGCAAAGAACAAGTGGGATACTTTCGGAGCCGATCTTGAAATAGAAATACCGTGGATATTTCCTGACATGCTTGCGGCTGAGATCATGGATGATAACCCTTCCATACATAAGAGAAATAAGTAAGGTGATAAAGGATCGCCTTGTCTTAAACCTCTCGTCGGATGAAAGCTCTCTCCTTGGTTATCATTCACCAATACAGAGTAAGACACAGTTTCAACACACTCCATTACCAAAGAAATCCACCGGGCGGGGAAACCCATTACCCGCATTGTTTCTCGTAAAAAGGACCATTCTACCCGATCATAGGCCTTGCTAAGGTCCAGCTTTAATGCCATATGATTCTTGCGACCTCTTCTTTTGTTGCGCATGAAATGGATAGTTTCAAATGCTATCATGGCATTATCTTAAATCATACGTTTGGGCACGAAAGCGCTTTGGTTTTCTCCAATTAAATCTGGGAGAATTTCCTTCAATCTATTTGCAAGAACTTTAAAGGCAATTTTGAAGATTACATTACATAAGCTTATGGGCTGAAAGTCTTTAGCATTTCTAGGAGAATTCACTTTAGGAACCAGGACAATGTTTGTCTTGTTGACATCTGGCAAAGTTGTCCCATTATTCAAGAAATCAAGCACAAATTTGGTGACATCGTTGCCCACTACGTGCCAACAATGTTGGAAGAATGCTGGTGACATTCCATCCGGACCTGGAGCCTTAGAGCTTGACATTTGGAACACCGCTTGCTTGACTTACTTGGCAGTAAAACCTTCCTCTAGATGTACTCGCATGTCTTCATCGATTCTCCCCTCCAAATGGTTAAGGACCTCTTGAATGTTACTAAGGGTCGGGTTAGAAGAAGTGAAAATGTCTTTAAAATAGTCATTGAAAATTTTTACAATTTCTTCAGGATCCTTGCAAATAGCGCCACCCTCATCTTCTATACTCTCGATTACCTTCTTGCATTTTCTAGATGAAGCCACTGCATGGAAGTATTTAGTATTCTTGTCTCCATCTTTCAACCAATGTATTTTTTATCTCTGTCTCCAAAACAATTCTTCCTGATGTAATAAATCTTCAAGCTCTAATTTACTCTTAAAAAACTCATCCTTTTCACCCCTGCTCCCCAAGGAATAAAGCTCCTCGAAATTTTTCTTTTTCAACTTGATGTTTCGCTGCAGGTTCCCAAATTGGGTCCTATTCCAATGGTCCAGCCCCTTACCACAAGCATCAATCTTTTCAACAATACCTCTATTACCTGTTGGCCAAACTTTCTTAATAACCGAATCAAAGGACTCATGTGCTACCCACATTTGTTCAAATTTAAAGGATCTCTTTCGATGCCGAGGAGAAATTTGTTTATCCGAAAATATCAACAACAAAGGCAAATGATCAGATTTAGAAGTAATTAGATGCCTCTCCATAGAGAATCCAAATCTTTCCCACCAATCCGGAGTTGCCATACTTCGGTCCAATCTCTCAAAAACTACTTCCCCATTTTGCTTCCGGGACCAGGTCATTAAAGGGCCTTGCACAGGCAACTCACGAAAATTACACTCAAGGATGACTTCATTGAATAACTTCATTTGTCTAGCAGGTCTCAAATTACCCCCATCTTTTTCTAAATTAGAAGTTAGCTCATTAAAATCCCCAGCACATAACCAGGGTAAGGAAGATTGAGTCCGCAAATTCCTTAACAAAGACCATGATTCATGTCTCCTGGATTTTTCCGGTCTGCCATAAAATCCAGTAAAACGCCATTGGGTAGCTATATCCGAACCAATAACAACATCAATATGGTAAAAAGAAAAGGATAGTAACGAAATACATTCATTTGCCATCCATAACAAAGCAAGACCTCCAGATCTACCTCTACTATCAACAGCAAAACAATAATCAAAACCCAACCGGGCTCTAACCCATTCCATTTGATTACTACTACGTTTTGTTTCAGAAAGGAAAACAAAGCGGGGCTTATTACAATTTATTAAATTAGCTAAATAATGAACTGAACGAGGCGCCCCAAGACCTCGGCAGTTCCAAACTAAGCAACTCATGGTGCGCGGCAGAGATGGTTGCTATCCATCCCTGCCATTCCATTATCATCATTCCCCCCATTATCCTTCCTCTGCACTGAATCAGCTTCCTCATCGCGATTTTCTTCAGCCTCTGACACCTCCATATCAGCCTCTCTAAAACGTTTCACTTTCCCACCCATAGAGTATAAGTAAGCACCTGTAAAGCCAGTAGCCCTCTTCTGACCCACGCTTCCTAGGGCTTCTTGACATAACAAATCAATTGAGCCAGCCTGGATTGAGCGCGCCGTTTTCTTCCACTTTCTAATTTTCCTACCATCCGAGACCCCCGCCCCGAAGACAAAGGGAGAATCAGGGTCATAAGATTCAACACTCTCCTCTGTTGTAATGTTGTTCTTAATACGAGAAGGACCAGAAGAAATAGCCTTTTTTGCTTTTCCTCTTAGAAGACTAGTTTGCAAGCCCTTACCTTTTGATCCAGCATCATTAGCAATTGGGCCAACAGGTGAAAGCCCAATTCCTGGGATAGTTTGAGCCCCCACAGCATTTGGCCCAACAGAGTACTTGCAGCCCGTGTTCGGAATAAGAGGAATAAACTCATCAGGAAAAGAGGAAACAAAATGTGGTTTTAGTTTGTTTATTGATTGATACATGTCATCTCGCTAACTAAGTATTACATACGGTAGAGTGATTCTGTGGTTCTTAAGGTTTGATTTTGCTTTTAGTTTTTTTTTTATATAAGTTTTCAATCCGACATCTGTATAGTTTTAAAGGATACAAATTAAGAAATACTACCAGTAAATAGTAATTAAGCACTACATGTTTTTCTTTATGAAGACAATATAGTGATTATTCTTGATTAATCTATGACAAGCAGGGCGGCCTGCGCTTGCGCTGCAGTCATCTTCTTATTATGTCTGTATTTTTTGTAGTTGATTAAGTCGGTTAGTAAGAAAATATTGTATTGTATGTAAGTTAATCAGTTAGGAGAAACTCATACATTGAAACAAATAATTCGCATATATAAAGCAAAACGCATGACCTCTCTTTCATTCTAAAAGTGCATTACCTAAATTCTACTCCATTTCTAGGTTATTCATCAAAATAAAGCTAATATTCTACTCCTCCAGCTCTAGATAATTCATCAAAATAAAGCTGATATTAATTGTTGCTTGAAATGTATGTTGATTATCTAAAAAAACATAATATGCTGCGGTCATTTTTTAATCTTGATTGCAATTGTTAAATTAATGAACTCGGGTAGGTGGAAGAATTTGGCTTCTGCATAAGAAAGACCTAATTTTTGTAGTCAAGGAGCATGTATAGTTGTCATAGGAAAATTGAATTAGTTGAGAGAATTTGCAGGAGCATATGCAATTTATACAATGCATCACAAAATGATTGTACTTAGAATTGGCTAACTGTGCTTTTGGAAATGTGAAAATATACTAAATATAAGCAACTAATAGAAACCTCAATAAAAAGGGAGTCGAATGATAAATTAAAAAAAATTGTAAAATAAAAGAGGAATAAGAAAATGTTAATTTTAAGTATCAAATAATATAATCAACAAAAAAATTGCAATATTGTCACTGTTTTTCCTCCTTTCATTGCCTTCAATGCCTTTTCTCGCCATGTCCTGTTAGTTTTACAAAATTGTCATTTCTCAATTACAAGCATAAAAGAACGATGACCCAATCCAACCTGAAACCAAAAATTAATTGAACCTGTATAATCTGAAATTTCCTTAACCCGAAACTGACCCAATCCAAATGACCGAACCCAAATCCAACCCTACCAGCCCATTTGCTAGTTCTAGATAAAAGCCCTAACTTTGAATGGGAAAAAAAATCATTTGACAACTTTTTTACTGATAGGAAAATACTTTTTGCCCCGCTTGATTTTACTGTCAATTATCTCGCCTAATAATTAAGGCAACAACTTAATTCCAGATTTAGCCCCTATTTACAAATAAGGAGAGTTTTGTTTTTGCCTCAACAAATAAGGAGAGTTTATAGGGTAAATCCTAGATTTTATTAGGATATTATTGAATATGGTTTGAGAAATTATAGCAAGTTTTTCCAATGACACATTAGGAGGATATCATACGATAAAATCAGGCGGGACAAGCAGCATTACTCTTACTGATAATTCTCTAATTATGACGTGGCATTGTCATGTCATTAGATATCGTCAACGTAATAGGTGGAACTAATTGTATTTATATATAGATGAAGACTATGTTGTTTTTCGTTCTCCACCACAAGAATGTTGCACGCTTTTCAAGTAGATATGAGGGGAGTTGCCTACCCGAGGGGATACAGGATGATGTAATTTTTCTGCTTTCTGGTTTTAACAAAAAAAAGTCCTTTTTGTCTAAATTTGCCTTATTATTTCACAATTTTATTCCGAAAACAACAAATTAATGGCTTAATTAACATAATTGGAAGCATAATGCCTTGTTTGGCATTTTTTGCTACTCCCTCCATTATTTATTTATTTATTTATTGCTATTTCTCCATTCTTTATAAGTCAAAAAAAAGTCAAACATATTTTAATTTGGACTGATTTTATAAAAAATAATATAAATATTTTTTTATAAATAATGATCAAATATAAACTATGTTTGACAAATTGTTACTTATAAATAGGAATAGAGGAAGTACTTTTCTTCGATACACGAAGATAACATTACCATTTGAGCTTAGGATTTCTAAGTAAAATCAATGATATGTGCTCCAAAAAATCTCATATATAAAATAAGTTTTAAGAATTTCTCAAAAATTAAAAAGAAAGAAAATCAAACTCAAGTCTAATGAACTTTGGCATTTTTAAATTTAATAGAGAAAAAGTAAAAACAAAATGTTTTCAATAGCTTCTTAATTTATTTCTTTATTCCTTGATATATAAAGTTGAGAATACAGTCTCATCTCATGCATTGAAAGGTAAGTAAATTATTAACAAGGAAAATCACAATAACAATTCCAAGGAGCCCGAAAATTACAGTGGCCAACAGCATTGGGTCCAAAGGCAAACCGACATAAGTCGGTGCACTTTTTAGGCAAGCACTCTCCCACGTTTCTCAGTTTAGTGCAAGATTTTGCCTCTACCATCATTGTTTCATCACTTCCTGCATATGTATAATAAAATCATTAGTAACTAAAAATCCTTTAAGAAAAAAAGGCATATTAGAATAGATGAAAATTTAAAAAAAAAATCAAGAAAACAAGAGAGAGGGAAGAATATTACCAAAGTTGTTGAGGAGAAGGATTGCAAGAAAAAAAGGAATGAAATTGAAACCCTTCATCATCATGAATTTATGGGATATGCTTTTTTGCCTTTTTCTGGCGGTTGGTCTAGAAGAATTAACTTGTGATGAATATATATTATGAGGATTTTGCTTGGACTTAATACTTACTAGTATACAAAATTATATATAGTAGATAGATGTATATGAGCTGTAGAATTTAAATTACAAGGAACCCATGAATTGTATTGGCAAGTGGTAATAATTAAGGAAATCTTAACACTGAAGATTTAATTTAATATTCCATTAAATTTTTTTTTGGTTGAAAAGGGAAATGTATTAATTAGCAAAGATTAAATATACATATATATACTTAATATATATAGTAGATAGATGTATATGAGCTGTAGAATTTAAATGACAAGGAACCCATGAATGTATTAATTAATTGGCAAGTAGTAATAATTAAGGAAATCTTGTTAATAAGGAAATAACACTGAAGATTTTAAATATTCCATTATTTTCTTTTGGTGAAAAAGGAAATATTAGCAAAGATTAAATGAGGAAGACCATAAATAGGTAATAAATCTGGTCATGTTAATTTTTGTAGTAGAATTACTTGATGTACTATCAGTGTAAAATTTAGGGTGTAGACTTCGGTGCTCCCGTTGTGATGCTCCCACTTTTCAATGTGATGCTCCCATTCAATTTTGACCATTGGATGTAACATCTATTTTCCTGACCGTCGGATACTAAAAGGTTTAACCTATTAAACCGGTTTTAAAAACCTTTTGAAATAAATTCATATGTGGTAGTCCTCGTGATAGATTTTTACACCTTTTTTATTCCAACTGTTGATATTAACTATTTTTTTTACTTGATTTATTATTTTTTCTCTAACTTTTTTATTTTTTATTTTTTATCAACTTCTCTTCTTTCTCGATTCATGCCTAATTATAAATACAAGTCACAAGTCAAATAACACCAAGTGGTGATCGTTGGGGAATAATGATAAAAAAAAAAGAACAAGAAGGGATTTCCTTTATGCATAAACTTTTTATCAGTAGCCAAATAGTCAAAGCAATGGAAATTTTGAAATAAATTAAACGTATATACTATCAGGTTTAAGCCAATCAGATTCTTAATAAAATAAAAAGAGAAACCTAGTAATCGCGAACAAAATGAAGAATAAAGTGATTAATTATAAAGAAAGAAAATTACCTTAGCAAAAAATAGACTTGAACTCGATCGGCGATGGAGACAATATCGATCAACAATGTAGATATTTTGGTGAGAAATTATAGAATTGATTTCTAAAAACTAGAGGAAATAAGATAGAAATTGTATTAGATCAAGAAAGAAACTGATTTCGATTTAAAGAATTAGGGTTAAAGGGATTTGATTCAACTGATTTGATCAATATTATTTTTTCTCTTAACTTTTTATTTTTATTTTTATTCTTTTCACCTTTTTTATTCTTTTTTTTATTCGTTTTCTGGCTTTTTATTTTTATTTTTATTTTTTATCAACTACTTCTTCGTGTTGGATTGGCGAGGGACTTCTTCGAGAAAAAAATAAAAAAATAAAAAGAATAATAAATCAAGTTATAGAAAAATAAATCACTAGGAAAATAAGTTTTTTTCTCAAAGCAGAAAGCCAGAAAACGGAGAAGAAAAGAATAAAAAATAAAAAAGTTAGAGAAAAAAATAATAAATCAAGTAAAAAAAAGTAGTTGATATCAACAGTTAGAATAAAAAAGGTGTAAAAATCTATCACGAGAACTACCACATACGAATTTATTCCAAAAGGTTTTTAAAACCAGTTTAGTAGGTTAAACCTTTTAGTATCCGACGGTCAGGAAAATAGATGTTGCATCCAATGGTCAGAATTGAATGGGAGCATCACATTGAAAAGTGGGAGCATCACAACGGGAGCACCGAAGTCTACACCAAAATTTAGACTACACAAATGGGTTAATGAGTTGATAAATACCGCATGACTTAATTAATTTTGTATTTAATATTCAATCCCTGAAAATTTGGCTTAATGGTAAGGTGCATACTCCCTGGCCCGTGAGGTCTCAAGTTCAAGTCCCACCATATTCAATTACCTCATGTAATTAATTTAAGAAAGCAAACTTGAAAACCCTAGCCGGCTCCCTTTTTCTCCCTCCTCTAGTTTTTCTTGCTTTGCTCTCTTTTCGCTCCTCCTCCTTGGCTATTACTGTCAAGGGGGAGGAGGAGGTTGATTTTTTATTTCGTATCTTGTTTTTTTCTTTAGTTTTAGAATAAAGTCCCACAGATCTGGTGATCTGTTTGGGTTATGAGTCTCCAGATCTTTAGATCTTGGATGTTTGAGTTAGTTCAGATCTTTAGATCTTGAATGTTTGAGTTAGTTCAGTTTGTCGAGTCAGTTTATTCAGTTTGTTTGATGTATTTTGAGTTTACAAGATTGGGGATTTCACCATCTTATTGAGATGGATTTTATTTGTGGTTTTCGAATCAATCGAGGAGGTTTTCAGATCACTCACCTTTCTGTCGTTTGTGAAAGCTCACAGAAGCGAAAACGAAGAGGTGTCGCGCGTGCTAGAGACTCATGGGAAAGGTTCGAAACTCCAATTCAAATGATTCATATCATGATGACAAGTCCAGATCAAGACGTTGATGATGAAATTCAATCTATTGTAATTTATGTTATGAACGATGTAATTTCATTTTCATGAATGAAAATTACATTTTCTTCAAAAAAAAAAAAGTCCCACCATATTCGATGCGTTTATAAAGAATTATTTGATTGTAATGATATTTGAATATTTTATCCTTCTAAAAAAAAGAATTGTCTTTGGGTATATAAAGAATTATTTGATTGTAATGAGATTTGAATATTGTACCCTTCTAAAAGAAATTGTCTAAGGCTATAATCATAGCTTAAAATTACCCTAAAAATGTAATGATACATCATCCTCTTAAGTTTAGAGCCCGTTTGTTTTGATATAATTTAATCACTTTCTATAGAAAGTATAGGGTAGGAAACAATTTTAGCATGTTTGGTTTTTTTTTTTAGAGAAAGTTTAGAATAAGAAAGTTTAAGTGATCGAAATACTTTCTCTCCAAAGTGAGAAAGTGCTTTAACACCAGGGAGATGTTAAAGCACTTTCTCACTTTTCTAATGAAAGTGGTTTTGGGACAAAATTACTTAAAATGACCTTGTTTTAAAATTTTGAATATTCATCAAAGGGTATTTTAATAAATTTAACTTTATTTTCATTGGAAAATAACAAACCAACCAAACATTTTAAAACACTTTCTTAGGAATTTAATTTAAACTTTAAAGGTTAAACAAACATGCTAAAGTACTTTCTATAGAAAAATTTTCTAGTCCTAAATTTTCTATAGAAAAACTTTCTACCTTTTTACTTTCTATAGAAACTTCCAAACGCCCTTTTAGTGTAAGCTTTAACATAATTCTCCATTGATGTAATCAACTTAACACACTTTACCTATTTTACCGCTCTTAAAAAGTTTAAGAAAATAAAACAGGAAATCAATAATAATTATTAAATTGAAAAAAGGGAAAAAAAACTAACTTTTATCTGAATCTGCCACTGCTCTACTACGTCGGCAGCATATTCCAACGTTTCCACGATTTGTTAAAATCGTTATTGCTTGCAAAAAAAAATATTCGTTATTGTGAATTTTATTGGCAAATTATTTCTCTTTTGTTTTGCTGATTTCTTTCACATGTTTCATTAAACAACCTTTATCCCAAATGTAATTTTATAGTAGTCAACTTTTTTGGTTTTGAATTTACATTTGTTAGAAATTAGATTACCGGTGGTGAGAACGTGGAATTATGAGATTTGTTTCTCTTTTTTTCAGTTTAAAAATGATTTCTTTTGGCCGGAAGTTTTAAAGATTAAGAATTGAATTGCCAGCAGAAATCGGCGGGAACATGGAATTACTTTCCTTTTTTCTTTTATTTCTTAAAGGGGGTAAGGTGTATAAAATTGATTACACCATTGGGGAAATATGTTAATCTTTACTTTAAACTTGAGAAAATGATGCTTCATTACACTTTTGGGGTATATTTAACATATGATTACACTTGAGTATAATTCCCCCCCAAAAAAATCAAAACTATTCCCTCGAGGTCACATGTTAATTCTTCTGCTAAACTCTACGTGTATTTAACCCTTGCAAGTGTAGCTTGCTAAACTCTACAAACGGTATATTATATAATTTTCATGTGTAGTCGCTAAACTCTACTGATGATGTATTGTATAATTTTCATACTGATTTTGGTTGGTGTATTATGTAATTTTCATACTGATTTTGGTTTCATTTCAAAGGGAAGTAGTATGGGTCTCTTATAATTTTTCCGTTTTTCCTTCCCTAGTGACAGCCCCCACAAATCTAGTACTATGTTTTTCAAGGATAACTTCTTTTTCTCACAAAATGTGGATGTAGTTTTTTTTTTTTTCACACAAATGCTTTTTACATATACTAGTTTTTTGGTCCGTGTTTCGCTGTGGGATCGAAAATTTTATGAAATAATCTTTGTGAATCTTTGTTAATCGTACATCTGGATCACAAATAATATGTTATTAAATAGATTGTCAATCGAAATCACAAAACTTCAAAAGCATTTTTTAGAATTGAATTATAAAAATTAGTTTTTGAGTCTTTCATGAAAGTTGTAGATCATAAAATTACCTTCTAATAGACACCTGAATTACCTTAATTGGACAAATAGAACAAAAAAAATAAAAAAAAAAATGAAGTGTTAAATCGAGTAAGATAAAATTTGGAAAGGACTAAGTGGCATAAAATAGAAAAGTATGAGGGTGATTTGGTAACTAATTCAAATAAGAAAATATTTGTTAATGGAGATTTTGAAACATAAAAATTCCCTTTTGAACCCTTCATGAAACTCGTAGATCAAATTAACTTTCGGGTTCTTTATGAAAGTCGTAGATTATACAGTAACCTTTTAACCGACACTTGAATAACTTTAATTGGACATGTGGATCGAAATTATATGGTATTAAATAGACTAACAATCAAAACAAACAAATTTAGGAAGCATTTTTTTGAATTGAAACATAAAAATTTGCTTTTGAGTCATTCATGAAAGTTGTAGATCATTAAATTACCTTTTAATAGACACATGAATCAACTTAATCGGACAAATAGAAAAAAGAATAAAAAAAATAAAGCTTAAACGTTAGATAAAGATAGAATTTGTAAAGAACTAAGTAGTATAAAGTAGAAAACTATGAGGGTCATTTGATAAATAATCCAAATAAGAAAATGTTTGTTAATGGGGATTTTGAATCTTAAAAATTCCCTTTTGAACCCTTCACGAAACTTATAGATCAAATTTAGCTTTCGGGTCCTTCATGAAAGTCGTAAATCATGCAATAACCTTTTAACCGACACTTCAATAACTTCAATTGGATATGTGGACAAAAAATTATACGATATTAAATTAACCGGCAATCAAAACCACAAAATTTCGGAAGTATTTTGTAGAATCAAAACAGTAAAATTGACTTTTGAGTTCTTAATGAAAATTGTAGATCATGAAATTACTTTTTAATAAACACTTGAATCACCTTAATCGGACAAATAGAAAAAAAAATACAAATATAAAAAGACAACGCGTTAAATCGTCCATCCTATAATTGTAAAGGACTAAATAGCATAAAGCATAGAAGTATGAGGATCATTAGATAAATTATCCAAAAAAAATATTAGTTTATGGAGAATGGGACTCAAAAATAGTAACATTTCACAAAATTCCCAAAATACCCTCAACCATCAACCCAAATAACGAAAAAAACGAACATGAAATTACCAAAATACCCCTCCTCATTTATTCTTCAAGTCATGAGAATTGAGGGTTGGATTGGTTTTCTGGTATTTTCATATCCTCCCTTTATTGTTTCTTATAATTAGAAGATGTGGATTTAATTTTTTTATTGATTGACACATAGTCTTCATTAATGCTAAGAGCATCTCTAGCGTGGTGCACCATATTTCACATCATTTTGGTGTAAAAAAAATATCTTTATAAAGTATACTCACACCAAATATTTTTTGAGTTTATATTTAATGTACTAAAAGTATATAGATTCTATACACTATCAATCCATCAAATCATGATACCTCACTAATGAATAAAAATAGAAATTTTATAGCCCTCCTCAATAACTTTTTTCTCCAATTAATTGTCCACCATAAGTAATTTCCCGTAGCCCTCCGATCATCTACCAATCTACCGCCATCCTCCATATCCAGCTTTTTATCAACCAATTTCTGCCTGGAAAAGCCTTTGCTTGGTCTCTAAACAATTCCCCAAATTTATTATCCTTATTCTAACTCAAACTTAATTAGACAACTTATTATTGATAAAAGTTGCTAAGGCAATTTGTGCAAATCATCTTGCTCTTG
This sequence comes from Corchorus olitorius, assembly GCA_001974825.2. Lineage (NCBI taxonomy): Eukaryota > Viridiplantae > Streptophyta > Magnoliopsida > Malvales > Malvaceae > Corchorus > Corchorus olitorius. Next base: position 126,496 of record AWUE01020167.1, on the reverse strand, counting down.
CTAAACCTATTTGTGAAATTGGAAAAAAAATTGAGCTTTCACTTAAATCACTAATGGAGTTGATCCCAATTTTAGAAGTGGATATCAAGGATATTACATTTCCAAGAGAATAGTGAATAATAGTGTATACTATATATATGTTATGTATTTTACGAAGACTATATGATTATTCTAAAGTAGTATTTTCTTTACTAATTCAACTTTCACCCCTCTCTTATAGTCATAACTAATAACAGCACAATATAATTAAATTACATTGACCTTCAAGTAATAATTTTCTAATTCTCTCATGGGATTAGAGAAATGACAACTTTTCCAATAACTCTGCCAGTTTCAAGATAGGCAAAGGCTTGTGGGGTTTGAGAGAAAGGGAAAACGCCCTTGGGGTCAATTATTGGCTTAATCTTGCCACACTCCAAGTAAGGATTCAATTCCTCCAAAACTGCCCCATTTGAAGTCAGAATAAATAGGATTGCTGGTGGAATCCCCGGAGGTACTATTGTCACTGTTTTTCCTTCTTCTTTCATTGCCTTCAATGCCTTCTCTCCATGTCCTGTTAATTTTACAAAATTCTCATTTCTCAATTACAAACATAAAAAAGGAGTGATGACCCAACAAACTCGACTATGGAAGAGTTTTCACGGATTAATCATATTGGTTTAGCATGATTACGACCATATATATTCAAACTAAAACCCTACAACAATAAATGTTCTAAATTTTGAAGCTTATTAACTCTCACAAAATCGAATTCGTTGATTTCTACAGTAAAATACTTCTATATGTTGATAGATAGAGTGTTGTTAAGACTCCTAATTCAAATGATCCAAAAATTCCATTCAGTTCTTGACATTTTCAAGTATGATGTGAACTATATATATGGTATATTAGAATCTTACCAACTGTATCATATACAACATCAAATTTCTCAGGAAGATCTTCAAAGTTTTGCTTTGTGTAATCAATAGGCAAATCAGCACCCAAGCTCTTGAGCAACTCTAATTTCCCTGTGCTTGAAGTTGCTGCTACTTTTGATGCTCCATACATTTGCTTAGCTAGCTGTTCCATGATTAATTAAATTAGAAAGAAATAAGAACTCCAAAATCATCATCAACAAAAGGAATTGAAATTAACAAATTAAATCATGGGAAATTTGTTGTTAGTATCAGACAATTTAAATGGACCTGAATTATGAGGGAGCCAACTCCACCAGCACCTCCCAAAACAAGAATAGATTTGCCAGTAGAAAACTCAGAGAGTTCAAGGCCTTCATGGGCAGTCTCAATGGCTAAGGGTAGCCCTGCAGCTTCAATAAAACTCAGCTTCTTAGGTTTCAAAGCCAATAACTTTTCTTCCACGGCAGTGTATTCAGCTATACTCCCAAATTGTTTTGGCTTATCCAAGGCTTTCTCATTAATGTCCCCATAAACTTCATCCCCTTCCTTGAATTTCTTAACTTTGCTTCCAACTTTCACCACCACCCCAGCAACATCATAGCCTGGAATAGTCTGATATAAAATTTAAAAAATTAAAAAAAAAAAACAAAAAAAAACCAAAAATCAGAAGAAAAAACATAGAAACCCCATTTTCTGCATGTTTTAAAGCATAATCAGATCTGGGAAAAAAGTTGCAGAAAAGATATATAATGGAAATGAAAAGAGAGTTAATTATTAGAGGCTTACAGGCAAAGGAGAATCAGTGGCTTTGAAATAACCAAGCATTCTCTTGAAATCAACAGGATTAATCCCAGCAGCTACAACCTTGACAAGAACTTGATCATCATTCAGTTTGGGTACATCAAAATCTGGGTTTAGTTTCAAAACCTCAGATGATTTCCCATATTCAGAATAAGCCCAAGCCTTCATTTTAGATGGAAGATTTGCAGTTGATGAAGCCATGATCTGAGCAGAAATATTTCACTTTGTTTTGATGGATCAACCAGCTTCTAGCGATAGCTAGATTGATAAAAGGTGTCTAGAGTAGCTTTTTTATCGGTGCAATATGTCACTTCTGTGCAACAACAATGCATACGTATTTATAGATTTTTATTTTGGCAAAAACAAAAAATAATGTGGTAAATTATAATTTTATACTGATTGAATATTATTACAAATTTTATCAATTTAATTTAGAGTGATATAAAATTGCATAAAAATTGATACTGAATTATTGATTTTTTGTGGCAAAAATAAAAGTACTATTAATTTCAGTGATTTTGAAAATTAATATTGTCATTTGAAAATTAAAGTCTAAAAAAATAGTACAATTTAAAGTCAATGTCCTCAAAAAAAAAAGGGTGGAAGAATCTCCACCACTTAATTTTTTTGTAATTATGTTGAGATTGAATTGGTTTTCTGTTTCTAATTTCTAAAGCGGCCAAGAACAAGAAGAGGATGAAAAGATCAAATGAATTGAAACTAATAATTTCTGTCCAAGTTCATTATATGTCTCCTAATTAGCTACACAGTTTTTTTTTTTTTCATAAAAAAAAAAGTACGTAGTAGTACCTCTATGGAAAAAAAGTATTATAATAAAAATAGAATGATCCACTTGCACACGGTATAAGTTATACAATATTTTTCAACGAAAAAAAGTTATATAATTCTATCGCTTTTTATATCGTTTAGTAATATTATATTTGACTAATCCAACCGTTAAATTTTAAATTTTTTTCATATAGATCATGTGTGTTAAATTTGAACTTAATTGAAAATGTTTAACTACATATTTGAATGCATTATATTTTTTTACCGATAAATATATGTTGAAAATATTGAAAAATCTTAAAATCTCGATCGACATGAACAAGATATCGGATTATCTTGAAATTTTATATACATGATTCATATAAAAAGAGTATTAAATCCAATGATTGACTTTGTAAAATACTCATAACTTCTCGCTATAACATTGTGTAAAACAAATTTGTTTACACTATGGGTAAGTTAATCCATACTCTCCACAAATATATATATATAAAAGACTTGACAAATAGAATAACAAAAAAAAGAAAAGAAAAAAGAAAACTCTCACTTTACCAATATTATTATTAATGGATATTTTTGAGATCTTCATTTACTTTTCTCAAAATAAAAGAGAATTTCTTCTTTTTTTTTGAGATAAAAGAGAATTTCTTTTATGATAAAAGCAAATTTTTATTATCAATTTTATAAGCTTAATATCTTTAATTTTAGAATAACAATATACTTGAAATTAAAAATAAAATTGATTAATTAAGAATTACATATTTAAATTTAAAAAATAAATTACAAATATCTAAAGTGAAATTTGAGATGTTGAGTTTGACTGAGTTACCATTTTTTTTTGTCCCTTTCTCCCATCCTTTTTTATCCTTTGGAAAAGAGGCTTTCCATAGTAGAAGATAACTTAATTTCCAAGTTACAATCCTATCCTTTAATTATTTTCATAGATTAGATAATTTCTTATATTTGAGAATACTTGATACTACAAGCCACAATAACTACTTTTTTGGATTTATTTAATATAAGGGTTGAGAGAAAAATAGGATTTTGGATTTTATATCTAATATAAGGATTGAGACAAAGAAATGGTCTCTGAAAATCTAACTTCAAAGTTCAAAGTCATCCATAATTTATTGGCTTTAATTAGCTAAGTTTAATTCTTGAAAGAGCCAATTAGATGGGATCTCCCTATCATCTGATATCGAAGCAACAACTTAGATTTACTCATTTTTTTGTTCTTTTGGATGAATGAAAATGTGAATGATTTTGGTAGAACTATCATTATGCTCTCTTCAAAAACAAAACAATGTAAGAATGTCATTAAAATTTCACATTGGATGATATTGGCCCGAGATTCCAAGCTCTTTTACCCTGATCAAAAATTTGGCAAAGCAAACCTTTCTTTGCGGCCAGAAAAAAATGGCGAACCCATAAGATTACAATTTCTTGTCCCAAAAGTAATTAAGTGATAGTAATCGTTACTTGAAATTGAGCATAGCCCACCTAATTGAATGGCCCATTCTTTGTGGTCAATTTTGAATGGCCCTACTTTATGGTGAGCATAGCCCACCTAATTGTGAATATGGAGTGAGTATTATTAGAGGTGTAAGTGATACAGTATTATTCGCAAGTTATTCGAGTTTGACTCGAAGAAAATTTGAATTCGGTTCGGTTATTGTCGAGTCAAGCTCGAGCTCGAGTATCGAATCGAGCCGAGCTCGAGCTCAATGATGCTTGATTCAATACTCGTCGAGCTACTCGATACAAATATATATACATAATATTATTTATTTAATTAAAAAATTAACTATATATACCTGTCGAGCTCGAGATCGAACTCGGTATCGAATTCGAGCTCGAGCTCGAGCTTGAGCTCGAATTTCAACTAAAAATTATTTTTCTTTTGAATTTTTTATTTAAGTATCAAACTTTTTGAGCGGAGCTCGATACTCGATTCGAGCCGAGCTCGAGTAGCTCAGTACTCGACTCGGCTCGACTCGATTACACCCCTAAGTATTATTATTTCACTAATTGCTCAAATTAGTCCTGACAACCTTCTAATTTGGTTAATTAAATCCCTAACATTGTAAAATCGACTCAAATCAATCCCTAAAATCAATTTAAATCTCTACCGTTTTGGGGTTTATCAGCCTACCATTTTAGAGTCAATTGAGGCCAAAGACTAATTTGAGTCAATTTTACAATGTTAGGAGTCTTAGTTAATCAAATTAGAAGGTTAGGTCCTTATTTGAGCATCTTCGGAAACATTAGAGACCAATTTGAACAATTAACCTTATTATTTGGACTTAATCATCTTTGGAGGGAAACAGTAACCAAACATAAAGCACTTTATTAACATCCAAATCCAATGAAAATCCTCTGCCTCGTGCCCTCGTCTATGTGCCCCATTTTTTTTGGCCTGCCTCGCCACTTGAGATAAGACTACTGTTCCAAAACTAGCAGCAGCTTGGTATTGGTACACAATATATTTAGTTCCAACAGCAGCCAGTTTATTTGCAGATATTCTTCCCATTGCAAAGAAGATGCTCAGCAATTCCCACTGTTCCATCAACCTCTCTGCAATGGATCACACTGTAGTAACAGAGTACAGACCCGGGAACGTAAACGTATATTCACTTGATCAAGTTGTTGAAATCATTCAATACCCATCGCCTGATTAAGCGCCAAATTCCAATATTTAAGATACATAAGAATTTGTAATTCCATAAGAGGTGATAAAATGATGCACAGATATGCTAATCAACATGTTGAAAGCAATTCAACATTTGTGCTTCATATTCATACATAATTCAAGTGAAAACAAAGGAAAACTGCTGTACAGTACTATATTTTGTGAAACTCTTCCCAGCCCCTGCCCCCTACATTTTTCCAGTACAAATTGTTCTTTCAAAGACAGTTTAATCCTTTAATAGACAAAAAAATATAAGTTGTAGTCCTTAAATTACTAATTCATGAATGCCAGAAGTTTTACCAGCTACATTCATCTGTAAGTAGAAAGGGTATATCCAGATACAAGTGAGCTTAAGGCTAAGGCAATAAATGCTACCAAGGACAAAGCCATGGAGGCCCTTGCCATCTCCGGGAACTTGTCTTTCCCCCAGTTTGATTGCCAGTCATCAACTCGGACAGCAGCTGACGATGATGCTGATATAAGAAGATAAGCTAGAACCTGCCAAAGACAGAGAAAAAAAAACCCAGCATATCACTTAAAAGTTCTTAATCAACATGAATGTTTTGATCAAGTCAGTATGAAGAATAAGCAGTGTTTCACTCTATGACCCCATGTCTTATCCACTTCTCCTTTCTATCTGAAAAAGTTCTGGCCCAAAGTTCTTGAGCAACAAGAGCACAAACAACTTTGGTGGCTAAAGAATTTTGGTATCTTAAACAAGTGATGATACCCGACAAAAGAAACCGGGAGATGAGAATAAAAGATGGAAAAGTATCGCTACGATATAAAAGCAGAAACCCATGTTAGCAAATTAACTTTGTTAGCCTTAATCAATCTTAATTCCTTTATGTTAGTACACCAATGCTACCTTAACCATATCTTTATCTGCTCATCTCAAAATGCATAACAGGCTTTATGGGGGTTGATGTTAAATTGCCACTTTTATTACACCTACCCAACCACAATAGATATTATAAGTATTGCTTGCAAATTAAGCTTTTTGGCACTGCAAAAGTTACCCCCAAATTCCCCACTTTGAAAAAGTAGCAACTTTTTGTCCAAGCCAGTAGCCCCAATATTACAAATGAAAACAAGTTGAGAAAGTTCAGGCAAGGCATTATCACAGTGAAAAGGCTCTAAAAAGGTCATCCAAAACACCAAAAGCTTTCCAATAACAACAAACTGGTCCAAACAAAAATTATATTCTAAGGCTAAGAACTTTCTGCCTGAAAGAATACCTGGGCAGAACCATAGAAAAGATAACCATTAAATACACACCAAGAGTGTGTTTGACAATTAGTGATTAAACTTTGGGCTCATGCACCCACCCTTTCAGACTGTGGTCCCATAAATTAGCTAATCACATCATAACCATCCCAGAATTAGGTGTGCAATCAAACTTTTGGCCAAGGTTAGGTATAATTATTAACATTAAGAAAAAGGAAAACACCCAATGAAATGAAAGACTTAAAAAGTCTAAAGAAGAATTACCTGATCCAAAACGAAATCTAAGTAACACCGGAGGCGAGTCCGGGGTTTCTGTTTCCCGGAGGTTAATTGGTAAGCTAGATCATATGCTTGAATCCCAGAGTATACAAATCCTATAACATTCACTGCCATACAGAACCTGTAAAACACCATTTTAGATCAAACAGTTTACAGCTTATAAAACGCAATAAATTAAAACTTTCCTCAATAGATTTTATATCAACAGTTTAAACAATGAACATCTAATCAGGCTTTAATATCTAGTTTGATATATGTCCAAGGAAACAAGATCTTTATACCATTTTGACCAACAAATTGGAATAGCAGCAACCTAATCTTAATTAATACTAATAAATTGAATGTGAAGCAGTCTATTTGAAGAGTGTTTAACAGATTATTATTCAGAGGAAAATGGATCAAATCAACCAACCTGAACTCCTTATAGCGGTAGAAAGAATCAAGAGCCCAACCTTTATCTCTATCAGCAGCTAAAACAGAAAAAGAAATCAAACAGAAAACAAACCCAGAAATCCTAAACCCCAACAAAGCCTTTCTAACCATTTTATCTCTCTTGGCTCTTCTCAATATAGACAAATCAGGCCTCAATCTTTTCCCACTACCAGAACCAAGTTTCTGCCTCTGTTCTTCAACTTCAACTTCAACAGTGGTAGCAGTAGTAGGAATCGACTGATCTCTAGATGAGAACTCCGCCGTGGAAACTGCCACAGCCGGTGGCGGTGACTTGGAGTTGGGTTGAGAAGGTTGAGATTGAGATGTTGCCGGTGGTGGAGAGAATCCGTGGCTGAGAGAAGAATCAGATGAAAGTGGAGAGTCTATATGAGAATTATCATCAGATGCTGGTGATTGGGCTTTTGGAATTGGACTCCTTGGTGGTGTCCTCTTGCTTAATGGAAATTGTGATGCTTTATGGTTTTGCTTATTTTCTGCTTCTTCTTCTTCTTCTTCTTCTTCTTCTTCTTCTTCTTCTTCTTCTTCTTCTTCTAATTGATGATGATTCTCTTCTTCTTCATGTTCTTGATTTTGTTGTTGTTGTTGATTCTGTTTTTCTTCTTCTTGATGTTTTTGATGTTGTTGAACTTGTTTCTGTTCTTCTTCCTCTTGATGATGTTGGGTTCGGTTAACTTGTTGTTGCAGATGTTGCCGTGGTTTATCGTTCTCCATTATTGAAATTAGATTGAGTTTTCTGGTGACTACAGTTTGACAGTGAAGTTGGGTTTGGGTTTGGGGGTGTGAGGGTCAGGGATATTAAAGAGGAAGGGGGGACCGGAAACTGAAACAAGACAAGAAGACGACGACACACGTTATTACCCTTACCTAGGCACTAGTTTACTTGCAGATCTAACACAAGTCAAAATTTAATAGTACTAGTACTTTCAAAGTTTCAAGTTTCACTCCTCTTTTCTTTCTTTTTTTTTTTCTTTCTTTGAATAAAATAGTATAGTATTAGTAACAGTTTTTTGGGCCAAAATTAATATATGGAAATAATGTGTTTCTTGTTTTTTTTTTTTTGAAAAAAATAATGTGTTTCAAAAAGGCAGAAGAAATCTAGTTGCATAGTTAAGTGTCAACTTTTAAGAAGTCTATGGTTTTACTTTTGCTTTTAGTACTAAAGTATAAAAAGAAAGAAATGCAGAAGAAATCTTTATTTTTTTATTTTTTGGCATCAAGAAATCTTTATAGTCGTCAGGAAAAAAAAAGGTTAATTTTTTTTTTTGGTACATAAGATGGCGACAATATCAATTAAGGTTTTCGAACCGCAACACCATTTGCATCCTGTTTCAGCAATGGGAGTAACTCCGTAGGAGGCTCAATAAAAAGTTTGCAACCATGATCTAGACCCTGACCAAGATTTGCCAAAAAATCAGCACAACGGTTGCCCTCTCGAAGCACATGAGTAACATCACGAATCCAATATCCATGGATCAAAGCCAAAGCCTCATGGACTAACGTGGAGCTCTGGTGGGTGGAAAAAATTCCCTGTTTCAAAAAGTTTACAACTACATTCGCATCCAATTGTACAATAACATTTGACAGACCAAGGGATTTAGCAAGATGCAAACCCTCACGAATGCCCCAAAGCTCAGTAGAAAGACTATCTGTTATCCCAATCTTCATCGAAAAGCCCTGTAACCAAGTATCTTGGGAGTCTCGAATCAGTCCTCCTGCAGAAGCGAAACCCGTATCATGTTTCACTGCCCCATCAGTGTTTAAAACATAGCATCCAGGGGGAGGTTTTGGCCAGACAGGCCGCTGATGGAGTTCGACGTGCTTGATGTACGCTTTCTCAATCTCTTGGGCAAGCTTCTGAGCTCTATGCCAAGTAGTACCAGCTGACTGCAGTGTGTTATTAAAAACTAGCATATTCCTTCGTTTCCGAAGGCACCAAAGGATAACTAAAAATTGTAAACTCCAAGAAACCGATCCATGCAAACTCGATGAGCAAGAACAGTTTTTTTCAAGCCATACCGTTAAAGATTGATGATAGAAATTATCCCGAGGACCTGCAAGAGCAAAACAGCAACTCCAAAATTCTTTTGAAAAAACACAATCACGAAAAAGATGGAGAGCCGATTCATTACCATCGTGACAAAATGGGCACAATGCACTCACCCCCATTTGCCGTCGTGCTCTGTTCATATTAGTGTTCAACTTGTCATGGTATATAAGCCAAAGGAGAAAACGCGTACGTTCAGTCCCTTTGCAACGCCAAAGCCAGTGGATATCCGGAAGTTGCTGGGCACGGATATGACCATATTGGAGCAACCAAAAAGCTGATTTTGCTGAGAAGCAACCCGAGCTTTCACCATTCCAAGTTAAAGTATCGGGTCTGTCTTCGACAGAGGGAATAGGGATTGCAAGTATTCTTTGTAGGCAAGCTTGCGACAAAACATGATGAATGGATGATAAATCCCATTGTCTATCGGGAGAGATAAGCCTATCTACTGTCCATGATTCCATTCCCGAAATATCCCCTGTAACTAGGTTAATATACTATATTTCTATCTGGCCAAAAAAAAAAAAAACCCAATATTCCTAAGGAGTGAATTTGAATTTTTTGTATATTATGGTGCTTGCCTCCAGTAATCTCAGAGAAGAAACAAATAACGAAAAACGAAAGAGAGAATTCGATGCTTCAAACTTCAACTTATCCAAACTCAGTAGTCAAGAAACATTCATACAAGTTTTGCATGTTGCAAAGTATATCAATGAGTTGGCATATCTCTCTTGCTTCCTACATTATTAGGAAATTAGAGCCTATTATATCAGTGTATCATACAATTCTAAGTTTCTAACTTCACATGACAGACAATGTGCTTAAGACCTAGTAAAGAACTCATGTGCTTCTCGGTAGCGATCTAATACAACATTATAGAGGGGATTTATAGGTTCCAGGAGATTGGAATAGGGACCTAAGACGGCATTGGGCAATGGCGGAGAATCCTCATCTGCTGACCAGCTATGTTGACACACCGAAAGACCACTGAGACAGTAACACGTGTGGTAATGATCTCTTGACTTGCCAGGTTTATCTCTCAATCCACCTCCGGGTTCCTGCATTCACAACAGCCAGTTAGGATATAAACCCTTTTGAGCAAAATTGTTGTGAGGCTCAAGTGCATTCCCTCTTTGATAAGTGTAGATGATATTTTAATCGATTAGCGGCCCTAATTTACTCAATAGTTTTTGAACACTGAACCTGTGCGCATAAAATTATGTATTGCTGCAAGGCCAAGCTGTTGAAAAGAGGTTCCACTCTTGCATGTCTTCTGCTAGATTTATGATGATCAACATTAACTTGATGGGAAGTATCTGCAAATAAAAAGGAGGGGATAAAATGGAAATTAAAATACACTTCTCATGAATTTCAAGGAATTATGTAAAAGGAACGCCAGACAGAATGATAAACTACTAGAGCAGCCTACCTCCCTGCTCAAAATGGCTGACAGCCTGAGATGAATCCTCGTTCAAATCTTCTTCTCCTTCATCTGATGATGTGGTAGTTTGCAGACTTTCCCCACCACTATCTTCTTCCCCAGGCAATGACGCTGATTGTTCCACTTTAGTTGAATGTACTCTTTTTAATAATGCAAATACACCTCCCTGGTCACTTTGTTTGGTTATACTTCACTTCAACCAATTACAAACAAGAATGAGGTGAAAAAAATTAGGAAATCACCTGCCAGAAGGAGTAACAACCATCAACCAGTTTATTAGTTCTGCCCTGAAATCCACCCTCCACTCCTTGTCTGAAAACCACCCAATCCTGAAAGAATTCAGAGTACATCTTACTCAATATAAGCAAAAGAGAAAGTGATCATAGTTTGTACAACGCACTAAAATTAACTTAATACAGAGCAGTGGCACGGTCTTACAATCAAGCTAGACAGATCCAGACGATCAACCTCATTAATTAGAATCATTGTAGCCAACCCACAAAAGGTGTACCTAATGAACAAATATCAAAAGTTTAGGAGGTTTTCTCATAACAGATACTAGCAATTCAACAAGCAATGTATATGTTTATACATGAGGAAGTAAAAAAAATAAATACATAAAATTTCAAAAGATTTTATTACATTTTTGAGAAACAAGTAAATCAAACAGGGAAGAGAACAGACATACCCCCCATGAGCCTCAGAACCAGGCTCCCCAGCAATGCCACCTTCGTAAGTCTGACAACTTCAAAGAGATGCAAGAACTACTCAGTCACATGGATGACACAGTAGACATTGAGAAAGATATCACATTACCATAAGGTTATGTTTGGTTCGTGGTATCTTAGGTATCACGTGGGAATGTCATTCACACTACTTTCCTAGGAATGCTATTTTACTGGGAAAGTATAATTTTTTTATTTTTGTGAGAATATGATTACCATGTTTGGTTAACGTGGGAAAGTTATTAAATTTTGAGAATATAAGAGAAAGACAAGAGAAAAAGAGTAACACTTTCCTGGGAAAGTGAACTTTCCCACCCTTTTAGATGGGAATGTCATTCCCACCACTTTCCCACTCAAGTGGTAAAGTAATGGGAATGACATTCCCACCTAAAATTAGATTCCTCCAACCAAACATGGGAAAGTTATTTTCCCTATCTAACTTACCACACTTTCCCACTACTTTCCACGAACCAAACGCAACCTTAATGGTATGCATTCAAGGCATGCATTTTATGGTACTATCAATATAGCATGCAGAAGAACAAAGTTCATCGATGCCATTGAAGAAGAGCCGAAACAGTTAATTAATAGGGATGCTAAGAGCTAGCCTCAGTTGGTTATAACAGTATAGTCATAGTAAAAGTCTACAACAAGCATATTACAGAGGTTCAATCAGCGATGCACCTAAAATTTACAACTTTAAAATAGATAAACCGGCCCATGCAAAAAAAAAAAAAAGAGTCAATAAAGAGGCCCCAGCGCCCAACATTCCAGACTTTTTGAATAATTAAAATTTTGATACCGTAACCCTGTGAACGTTTTCTGACATGTTTCTATAATGGGCAGTAATTGGAGAGTAAGGAATGTGAATAGAGGTTCCAGCTTTCAACAACCAACGTGAGGCTTTACAATTTTTATACATGCCACACCTTTAAATCAAGTTGAAGATGAAAAGGGAGGAAAATAAATTAGCTGCATAAAGAAACTATTCAAGGTTAAACTAGATACTGACCTTAAGATGTAATCTCCAAGACCTTGAACAAGATCATCATCCAAAATATTCAGGAGGCTCGCAACCTAACAAAGAAGAGATGGCTGGCTTATTGCACAACAGAGCAAGCTTGAAAGCAATGGCACTATACCTTAAAATGAAAACTAAAAGAAAGGTACCCCAAAGGAAAACATATATCTATAGTGATAGTAGAGCTAACTTCCCACATGACTGCTCACTTACTGAGATAGCTGTATAACATGCTCGAACATCAATTTCTCCGCCATCATGCATTCTGCCAAAAACATAATCAATACTCAGGAATATTAAAAAGTTGACTCCTACACTTGTTTAATAAGAAAAAAGTGATGAGAAATGACATTGTCCCTATAGCAAGCATTGGCCATGCCACATGCTTTAGCATGGATTGTTTGAATTACAACATAAAATAACAACCTTTTACTTTAAAGTCTCAGACAAAGCAATTATAAGGTGATGCCAAACTTAAAAATACACACTCAAACATGAGGAAAAGTGTCACACCTGAAGGCCCCACTAGGTTCTTTCCTCCTCCGCAGAAACGTATACAATTTTTCTCTGAAGGAAATTTCAAATCTGTCAGATTACATTCAAAAAGCAGTCAAAATGCTATTGTTGCAAAAACTGACCACCTATTGATTGACGACAAAGATTTATCACCACCCAAAGTAACAAGTGAATTGACTGCAGCATATGTTGTTGCAAGGTGAGGCATCTGGAAAAATAATAACATCATTTAGTTCTCTCAAATACACATAAAATGAATTCAACTTTAAAGACAATAAGATGAGAAAGAACCCAAGAAATATAAAATAGGATGTTTCACAAGGAGAGGATTATACTATCCAAATTCACTTGCCTGTCCAGGTCCACCACCATACCCACCATCGGGATCCTGACGGCAATAAGAACACATGTTGAATATGAGAAGAATCAGATAACTATGAAAGGAAGAAAAAACAAAACAGAGCAAACAAACTTGCAAACATATAGTTAAATCAACTAGTAAACACCAAGCTCCAAATGCATAAGGGCAGGAAAGAAGCACAAACACAAGAAGGTGCCAATCCATATGCACATGCACACACTTTCTGCAAATAGTTCATTTTATTCCATATTAAAAAATATATTTTATAATTAAAAGAATACTATTATGTAGTAACATATTCAGATAGAATTGCAATGAATACAAGCATAAGAATGATGAATGCAAGCATCTACACTCTTGAAATGCTTGTTTCAATTTTCAAGCAAAAGAATGAACGATAATAATGCTTATATTTAAAAGTAAATAAATAAATAGATACAGAAGAGATTAGTTCACACCACAATCAAAATTCAATACTATATATATATATATATATATATATATATATATATTTAAAAAAATTAAAAAAAGTAAGAACTCAGAAAAAGATTAATTCAAATGAATTCAAACAAAATATAAACTTTCTACCTGACAACGACTGAGAAAATCAATAATATTATCTTCCAATTCAGGATCTAGAAATTCGTCCATTAGAGCAATCGAATGAAGAATCCAATAACAAATCCAAGGCCGACTGCAGATTGCACAATAAAATAAATTATAGCTTTTGTTCTAATCTTAATCAATTAATAATTATTAAGCACTAACTAACAAACTAGATTAAAAACAAAGGTTATTTACTTAGCATCTAATACGCAGAAATTAGGACCGAGATGCTTTAATCCTTTGGTCAAGTACTCCACATGATCTTCCCGTTGAAGCTCCATCCTATATTTAAAAAAAAAAATCGAATTAAAACTGAGAATAAGAGAAAAGTAAGTGAAATTTTCAGGGTTTTAGGGATTTACATGACTGATTGCGAGCTGGGAGGCATCTCGTAAAAAGTTTTAAGTATGCTGAAGACTTGTTGCTCAACCATTATTTGATCGCGCTGAGTCACCGTTAGACTTCTGAACGATTCCATCGTTTTTTCTTTTTAAATCCCCGCCGGTGACACAAGTGTATTGAGACACTGAGTTGTAGTGATTCGCTTTGCTCGCAGAGAAAATAATGAAAAAGAAAAGAAAATTAAAAAAAAATAGTAAAAGAAAAGAAAAAAGCGGGAGACAATTTTACTGTTTGGCAACTGAGATAAGGTTATTTGATTATTGATTAATAGTAAATCCGGAGTTATCCAGGGGCGGAATAAATTTATCCGCCCTCCCCAGATTGTTACTCCAAATTTAGGGTTCCTTCCATTCTTAAATTAAATAATACGGTAACCTCCTAAATAATATTGTCCCCCTTTAAAATCACATTAACAAGTATATAGAGTAATTTGTAAATGTATCTTGATAGTTAACATTTTGTATACATTAAAGAGTTTCTCTCGTTTGGAATCTGATACGACTCCATTATGAGAGAATTTGGAATCCAACGTGATTCGACTCCAAATTAATCAGGACTCAATGATAAATACATATCGATTCGTGAAAAAAAAAATGATATTAATAAAACATTAGAAAATATTATATGTCCAATATTGACAACTTCGAGTACCCAAAAGAAAATGAAGTATAAATGTTTTACTTACTAGCAAAATAATGTTTATGCCTTAAATATAGAAAATGATCCTATAGTGAAAAATTTTACCTACTGACGATAGTGCCAAGTAGGATGACTATCTCTTAATCTCTAAACATAGAAGGATTTCTTTATTCTTCATTTTAAAAGTTGTAAACAGCACCTATGTACCAAAAAAAGTTGTAAACAGATTCACTAAAAAAAAAAGCTGTAAAAAGCACCTTCCCATTCTTTAATTCCTCTCAAATTAATTTCTTCCAATTCCTTTTTTCTTTGTCCACAAGAAAGATCCATTACCCCACTGTTATATTTATACCCCTGAAGGCTGAATAAACAGTGCACAAGACATCTATCTATACTATACTTAAAGAGTGAATCTCGATTCACTATTCATTTTTTCCAATCAATTGCAATCCAAATTCGATTTGAGGAACCAATTTGCTGACCCAAACCCGATCCGCTATCCATTGGTACCCGATTCTCAGGGTAGGTATACCTGCCGAGTGCTGACACCCATGCCTCATTTCTCTTTCTTCTTCCTCCTCCTCCACTTTTGTTTCCTGTCCTTAGCCCTTTTCCTTTTCTGAGTTCTTTGTTCTTCAATGAGATTGGAAGGTTATTTTCGGTGCTTAGAACCGAAGGGAAAGGACAAAATGTCGGCGTTTTCCATTTCCAATTTCCTCAACCCTAAACCCAATCTGGCGCCTCCACTCGATTTGCTCTTTGATATGGTGCCGACTCCCCATCTCCTCTGATCTTTTTTGTGAATCTTTTTATTTGATTCTTTCTTAGTTTTGTTTTCAATCTAGATCTTTTCTTCCTTCCTTTCTTTCTTTCTTTCTTTCTTTCATTCTTCATGATTTGTTGTATGTTTGTTTAATCAAGATCTCCACGAACGCAGATGTCTCCAAGCAGATCCGGCAAATGGTGAGATTCATCTGCCAAGAAGCTGAGGAAAAGGCTCATGAGATTTCAGTTTCTGCTGAAGAGGTACTTCAATTTTCGCTGATTTCTTCCCTTTTGTTTTGTTTTCTTGCTTAAAATTTATGGTCAGTACTTGGATATTCCGGTGGAGGATCCAAAACTAAAATGATATAAGAGAATGGTCCAAATAATGATCACCTATAAATTTTATACAATTTTTTTATGTTTGTACAATTAAATTGTTTTTGGATTTGAAGTCTTTTTTCAGCGTAAATTTGGTTTGCAGTAGTTTTTATAATACATAGTTTAGACACTTTACCATTGTTGAAACATATTCTAGAATCATCCAATAGAATGAGTTAACTAAGAACCCATCTTTTATGCTTATTGATAAAATGCGCAGTTATATTTTTTAAGATACCCTATTGCTTTCCATTTGTATAAGCATAAATTTGCAGGTAATTTGAAGTGAGTGGTGTGCTTGATTTCACAGGTAATTTGAAGTTGTTAGCTTCTTTACTAAAAGAAAAATAATGCATAGATCACATGTTCATAGCATAACTTATATTTTGTCTGATATATTCTTTTTAACTTGTTCTTGTTGTCCAAGGTTATGTTCAAGTGTGAGTACTGCAGTGAATGAGGTAATTTCTTCTAACTTCTGTTTTAAGTATAGCTTTTATACATAGCACTTGTTGATTTGGCAGCTGCAGAGATATCATTATCAATGATTCAGTTTCAGCTATTTCTGCTGTGGAAACATTTGTGCCAATGAGACAAGTTGTGGTATGAATCACCAACATTTTACAATTTGTAATCTTTTTATTTTCCACTATTTTATATACCCTATTGCTTTCCATTCCGTATCAAGAAAGTACTTAAGAATGGTGCCTACTGGTTAGAGACCGAGGATGGTGATTCCCATAGAAAGTTCATCAATGGGCGCTATTTGAAGAAATATTAGCCAACTGCATGGGAGGCAAAGTCTGATTCAAATCCTGAGTTTGACATGGAGGAGGAGTTAGATGATGTGGCTAAGACTCAACTCACAGCCACATGCTTCACTGAAGTATAAAAACTTACACGTTTCGTGGACTTAGCCGCCCCAAGTGCGTTCTTGCGGCTTTACAATAAAAACAAATATTTTTATTACTTATGAAGCAATGGAAACTTCAAAATTTTGCCACTAACACTAAGTGTGGCGAAATTGGAAGTAAAAAAGGGAGAAATTCCATCACTAAAATTGTACAAATGTTGTGGAATTAAACTTTTTCAAAGTTTGGCCTTAGTTAAAAGAGGGAGGCCGAATTTCTCAAGGAATTTTGGTGTTATTGCCGAAAATTTTCTAAAGTAATATTGGCAATTTAACTCCAAAATAAATTCTAAGTATTTAATCTTTATGGTTTTAATTGTAAGACCAAGAGATTTAATTTGACTAAGGATTTTGTTTAAGTTAGATGGCTAAAAACAATAAAGGCCACTAATATAAAAGTTGGCTAAAAATTCATTGCCACCAATTCAAAACAAAAAGTCAACTTGTTTCAAATTGAAATCAACCCATAAAGCAAAATCTTAAAGTCATGAGATTACTTGAGAAAAATAAAAGTACGGAAAAGAAATAAAGTCCTAAGCTAGGATGTGAAGACTACTCAGCCTCATCTGACACCTCAGCTTCTTCCTCTTTAACTTCAGCGAAAGGATCATCTCCATTGAAGACTTCAAAGCAGTTGGGGATATTTCCTTTCCAAGTCTGAAAAATGTTATTCAATTGCTCCAATTGAAAATATTTGGTACCCATCTCCTCCTCAATCCCCGTAATATCAACCAGGGAAGCAGCAATTTCTTCAATCTGCTTGCACTTCTCTATGGCGGCTTGCTCCCTGTTAGTCTTCAAAACAGTGAGTTCGCCCTCCACCTTGGTCATTTGAGCTCTAAGATTGTCCAAAAGTGTGTTGAGAAGTACTTCATGGTCAGTAGGATTAGCCATCTCATGGAACTTCATAATCTCAAGTTCTAGCTCTCTTCTACCAGTCAGGTATTCGCCCTTGGTCAGATGAATCTGGGCCAATGCTTTGGAAGTATGGTTGTAGTCAGCAGCAAATACTTTGAAGAGGATGGGAAAGTCACGCCAAAATTGAGCAACATGAGGATCAACTCTAGGGGAAGCACATAAGATGTTAATCGCTCCTTGGATTGAATCTGCAGTCTCCTCCATAGCAGCACACTTGGCATTGTTGAAAAAGATTTCAATATCTCCAATAGTCATCTCAAGCTCCAGGTTTGAAGGAATTTCTTCTATATTTTCCACCTTAGGAATTCTCAGGAGCGCTGCAACAAGATCCTTGGCAACTGCAACAAAATTAACAAAGTTGTTAAAATACAATTTTTGTTAATAAGTTGGTGAAAATTAAATTTTTACCACCTTAAAATCATTTCATAATTTTTTTTTTGGCAAAAATATTGTTTTGTAGCTGTGAAGCGGAAAGGTTGTTCAAAAGCTGGAGGGAAGTCGCTAAATTCGAAAATTGAGGATTCGTCAAGTGTATTGGTGGGCTGAGAGGGGGGAATGGTGTTGTCATTCTCTGAGTTTGAGGGTGTGGGGTGGGTGGGCGTGGTGGTGGTAGTGGAGAGGGAGGGTAGTTGTTCATTTTTAGAAAATTGAAGTGGTTCAAGTGACCGTTGTTGTGGCGACAGTGGAGAAGGTGGGTTTTCAGGGGATGAAATGGAGGTATTTAAGTTTGCCATGTGTTCTAAATTGTTGTCCAACCCCATGGAATTGGGAGTAGAAAGTTGAGATGGAAGCGGTTTTGTTGAGTTTTCTGTTGCAGAGGGGGGAGAGATAGTGGGGAAACTAATTTGATTGTGAGGGACACGTTCAGGGGAAGGAGAATTTGTGTTTTGGGTTGTTTTTGGATTTGAGTTTGGGTCTTGTGTGTGTGGGTTTATAAGTTGGGCTAAAGTTTGTATTGGGCTTGGTATATCATTGGTTGATGATGATTTAATAGTTTTAGAGACCAATTGTTGAGTAGCCTTATTAGGACTAAGGTTGGAATTATTAGAAGACTCATGAGTTATTAGAAGACTCAAGACAATTAAAGTTTGTATTTTTAGTATTATCTATAGCTGACCCTAGAGAAATATCTGTGCTTTTATTATTATCTAAAACCGACTCTAAAGGATAAGACTTAGAGATATTTGTATGATTATTATTATTAAATGTGTTAACTTTTTTAGCTTTCCAGGTGGAAGCTACGTGTCTAGGGGAAGTTGGTTTAGAGTTAAAATTTTTCAGATAACTTGTAAAAGGTTGGAGAGTAACCAGATGAGGTTGATCAGTATGAACAGAATTTGATGGATCAGAAGTGGATGGACCGCTATAAGAAACAGGTAACTTACCTGGACGTGAGGAGGAAGAATCCTTCATGTTCCTTACTTTCCTTGTAACTGTTTGCCATTGAACCTCGTGTTCCTCGATATTAGTTGATGAAGTTGGAGTTGACCTGTTGAGGGGATGTTCTGCCTGGACTATAGAATTTGTAGTAGGAGAACGGGTTGGTGTTTCACTCTTTGAAACAGGGCATGTTGCTTTCATATGACCAATTAAGCCACAATCAATACAAAATGACGTATGCATTTCATATTGAATCTGTTGAGTGAGTTTGCCAATCCGAATGTGATTTGGCAATGGTTCGTCTCCTGCAATTTCCACACAAATTCTAGCATATCGAACCCGTGTAGCTGAACCAGTATTTGCATCAATTTTTATCGGGGTACCTATGAGAGAACCTATTTGAAACAGAACATTTTTGTCAAAATATTCAATCGGCAACTCTGGTAATTGGATCCAAATGGCTATTCTGCGAATAATTTCCGAAGATGGTTTAAAATTTGGACACCAACGCTGAACAAGTAGGCAGTGGTTGAATAAGAACCATGGCCCTCCTGCTAAAGCTGTAAAATAATCCTCCATGGATGTAAATCGGATGATAAAACAATTGGCTCCCAAATCAATAATTTGAATAGAATAAGTTAATTTCCAAAGATTTTGGAGCTTAGGAGCCAACTTGCTGAAAGATAAAGGATGACCAATTAACTTGATGATTAAAGTATTTTTCCATGGCTGCATAATTCGAAGTTTTTCTTCATTAGAAAGAAGTAGGGTAGGAATTGAGGTATCTGTAGTAGTGTTTTCTTCGTGGAGAACTATCTCAGTTTCAATGTTTAGATTGTCAAGCCAAGAGTTGTAGTAAAGGTGTCTGGTTTGTGCAAGAAGTTTGTTTTTGTAAGTCATATTGGAAGGTGAAGATTGTAAGGTTGTAGATGTTGGTGGATGAAGATGTTGCACTAAATTTGGAGGTTTTGAGGAATTGATATCGGAATAAAGTTGAGGTGAATTGTTTTGGTTAACTATTTACTACAATTAATAATACCAGAATACCACAAGTTAGTCTCTTTGTGTTTCTGTTATGGCAAATATGGCAACAAAGAAATAACTCTTTATTTACTCATAAACCAATTCATTATATGTCTAGCTTTATGAAAATTTCAGCTATTATGGCCACACTTTTTACAACACACACACAAACCATCACTACACCTCTGGTCCCTCAACTTATTTCCTGGCTTCCTCCTCCTCCTTTTTACTGTAAACTCAATGTGGATGGATCATGCTTAGGAAATCCAGGTTATGCTGGATGTGGTGGAGTTCTAAGATCCCATTCTGGTCTCTTCATTGCTGCTTTTTCTTATTATCTGGGAATTACTAATAACAGTGTGGCTGAGATGCAGGGCATCCGATTTGGTCTTACTCTAGCTAAATCATTAGGTGTTTCCCATCTTATGGTTGAATCTGACTCTTTAAGCTCAATCTTATTATCACACAGGAATCCACCTCCTCTCCCTCATCAGGAGGTGCTCCTTCGTGAGTGCTTTGAGTCAGCAGTAGGATTCCACAAACTGAGCTTCCATTTTGTGTACCGAGAAGCAAACAAGGTAGCAGATGCCCTTGCACGAAAGGCTGTTGAATCTAAAGCTTCGAAAGAATATTATCAACCTCAGTCTTTCTTTTATGATCTTTTGTATAATGACATGTATAACGGGGCTACTTCACATCTAATAGGAAATACTACGACATGTAACTATCAGTTTAAATAAATAAAATATCTTGCTGTTTGTGCAAAAAAAAATATTCATGCGCAATTAAAAAATTATTCCTTGCGATAATATGCATATATGTGTCAGACTTGTGATTCCATCAACAATTTTTGTATGTAATTTATGCTATATAATATATATCATCTTTTCTCTTTTTATTTTTTTTATGTGAATTATGCATATATTTATATGTATCCACAAAATTTTAAAAAAAAAAAGCAATATATGTGGGAGTACTTATCTCATATTTAGTTTTCATTTTGTTTCTCTACTTGAGACTTTCTTTTAGCTTTGCCTGCTGATTGAGCAGACTTTTGAAATTTTTATGTGTAATCCAAATCCAATTCTCAGCAATTATGGCTCTGGAAGTAGGTGTTGATGGAATTATTGTCTCCAATCACGGAGGTCGGCAGCTGGAAGAGGTGCTATAACATTATATATATTGTTTTCTTGGCAGTTGACATAGCATGCAACTGTAAGTCATATTAGATATGCAACTATAACATATTGAATATGGAGTTAGAAGAGTCCTTGAAATGCTCACGGATAAGCTTGAACTCACGCCCTTTCTGGTTGTTCAAGTGTGAAGGAAATTACAAGGAGCCATGTCAGAACCAAACATGATCATCAACTCCTCTCAATGCTTTAACATTTATCCACAACAAACACTTACTACCATTTCCTAATTTCTGCCATGTTATGTCATAACTCATTGAATTGTAATATACAAAAACACATATATCGTACTACTTATATGAAGTTTGTTGAGAAAAAAATATTCTCAATTTTTTTCTTTTTTACAATTGGGTTAATGGTAGGGTGGATCCTTCCTGAACCGTGAGGTCTTAGGTCTCAGATTCAACTCCCACCGTATTCAATGCTTATGGATTTTGTGCTGCTTTATTAGTTTGTGTTTAATTGCTCTCATGGAGATCAGCAAGAAAGAACCAACCAATGTTATGGAAAGGAGCTTGCTTAATCATGGAAATTCAGGAGTTAGCCCAAAAATTCCAACAGTATTTGCATTGTTCACACGAATAGGGGAGCTAATATTTGTGCTCATATTTTAGCTAAATGTGATTGTAATATCTTTGCTAACTATGTGCGGTACGGGACTTTACCAGAGTCTTTGATGGACTTAATCTACTACTCAAAGAAAATTTTAATTTTCTCTAGTAAAAAAGCATTTTTTTAAAATTATTTTTATAATAACATATATATACTACTACATATTATTTGAAACACCCAATAAAATTACTAAACGCCCCTTTTGAGGATCAATGAGGAGGCTCCATTTGAACTTTTTTTGTCCTTTTCTGTCTTTTCTCATTTGCCAATTTACTAAGATGACCCTATGTTAGTTTCTAGCCAGTTCTTGCCCTTGAACCCTTTTTTGTAATTATCCTTTTCCTTTCACACAATAAATGTTATAATAAATCCTATCCCCCTATCTCTACTTAATTATTCTTCCACACAATAAATGTTATAATAAATCATATCCCCCTATCTCTACTTAATTATTCTACAAAATAAATAATATTTTCTTTTAAGTTAGAACAAAGTTGTTAGATAAGATAGCTAAGGATTAGGATTTGAGTTGAGTATTTCTTAAGTTACAAAGAATTTTCAATGATTTGAGTTGAGTATTTCTTAATTTACAGAGAATTTTCAAGACTTAGCTAAGGCATATGTTGTGTGGGAGCCCTTTTTAACGATGTCTATTAATGTTATTCAACCCATGAATTACAATTTAGAATTGTAACATTAGTGGGTTAGCAGCATAAACGTTTAAAAGCTCTGATATAAAATTTCTAAGTAAAAGTTAAAGTTAAAATCTTATACTGATGATATGATCAGTCCATTATAGACAGTGCTGTTTTTAGAAAACAAATGGACTTATTGGCCAACCCAAAAACATAACAAATAGGGTTTATTTTAATTTGATAACAAAACCGAAGATGGTTAATCATCAAGTTATTGATTTGTTTTTCAATAATGTTAACTTAGCTAAAGATGCAATTTGTGAATTCTTAAGAGACCACAAACCATTTGTTTCTAGTGATGCAATGTCTTATCAAACAAACAACTAATAACAATTTCTAAATGTCCATATGAAGAAGAGAGTAAACTTAAGTTTTTGTTTTAAGTGCTACACACTTTAGAGGAGGAAACAAAATTGAAGCTATTGCACCTGTCCATGTACAAACTAATATTTACTATTTATTGCTAACTTTAGGCATATGCTCAATGTTAATAATATAGCCTTTTAAGATGCAACACATTTAAAATCATAGTACTTTCGAATTTTCCTACGCATCAAACAATTTAATTCGAATAGGAAATTGTTTAAAGAAATAGATTTCTGAACGCCCGACGCGCCAGCGCGGGCCGATCCACTTGTAGTAATTCTTTTCAAAACATTAAGGGGGCGTTTGGTTTGGGGTGATCTTGGCAGATGATCTCAGATCACCCCGTTTGGTTACATTTTTCAGTTTGGTGTGGTAATCCGGATTACCCCTTGATCACCTCTCCAAGGGTGATCTGGATTACCATCATAAACCCATGTAATCTTGCATCACCGGTGATCTTGCATCACTGGTGATCTTAAATTACTAGTGATTTGGGGGGTGATTCTAACCAAACGCCCCCTAAAATTACAAACATTGCTGCCGTGATATTGAAGCGCGGACATAAGGTCGAAGATATTAGGATTTTGACCTTCTTTAAGGTTGAAGATGTTGATCTCGACCTTCTTTCATTTCTATATCTTACCGTAGTAAATGTTTTAAATTGTATGATTTACCTTGCAAAATTAATCTTAGTATTACAACAAGTCTTTCTAAAATCTTGTTTTAAATTGCATCCAGCCAGGTAAAAAAAGAAATCAATTTATCAAAAGTAAAAAGAATTCAAAAAGGGGAAAAAAAGAAAAAAGAAAAGCTAGCCTTAAAACCTTTTTGGGCCATTATCACATTTTCAATTAGTAATTGCTAATATTTTCATTTTTTTATGGCCCAAGAAACCTTTTGGGCTATTTACACACCCCAAGGGTCGAAACCCTTACAGACTTAAGATTTAAGACAGGTTTGAGCCATTTTATTTTATCCTCAAGTAATCAGGATTTTAATGTTTGTTTAGGGTTTTAATGTCCTAGAAGGATTAGGATTAGGTTTTACTCTTCCTACTAGAATTAGAATTAGGATTTTAAGTTTAAGTGTTTAGTATTTAAAGGCTTTAAGTGTCTTCCATTATTATCTTTTGAAATCAGAATTATTCAAGGTTATTCGGTTTCTTCAAGATTCATTTGGCAGAAACAGAAAATGGGAATTAAAAGGATATTGGATGCTTTGCTTGGAAGAAACTTATTCAACACTTCCAAGTTGAAACCTCTGGTAAACCTCGCCATCGATAGGATTCCTATGTTGAAGAAGAAACACAAGGTTCGATATACCCATGCTAGGAATGATGTTACTGAACTCCTCAAACTTGGCGAGCATGAACGAGCCCTTATTCGAGTAATTTTCTACTCTTCTTTTTTTTTTCTCTCTCTTTCCAATCTTCTCTGGTTTGTTTTCTTGAATTTTTATTGGGAAAAAAGTTTGAATTGAATCTGATCATGGGGCATTTCATTTCTTCAACAGGTGGAGAGTGTCATCAAAGAACAGAACATGGAGGATGCATTCGTCATAATAGAAATCTATTGTCATGTTTTGTTAGAGAGAGTCATGCTGATTCAAAAGCATAAGTACGTACGACTTAAATTTTTTTTTTTTTTTTTGGCGCTATAATTAAGATTATTAATGGATTTTTTTTTAACGCATGGCATGGGTGTTTAATTCTTACAGGGAATGTCCTGAGGAGCTCAAGGAAGCAACAGCATGCTTGATTTTTGCATAATCAAGAAGTGGAGACTTCCCTGAGCTGATCCACATTCGTAGGGTTTTACAATCGACTTTTGGGAAAGAATTTGTTGCTCGTGCTCTTGAATTACGCAACAATTGCGGTGTTCATCCTAAGATAATACAGAAGCTTTCGCCACGGACACCAAGTTTGGAAAGCAAAATGAAAGTGCTAAAGGAGATTGCTGCTTCCGAGAAGGGTATTACACTGCGTTTGGAGTCGGATCATGCGAGTGAGAAGAAGGAAGGGTCCATTGAACTGCATAGCTTGTGTGAAAAGTTGTGTGAGAGTGAGTCAAAGAAAGCAAGTAAAAAGTACAGAGATGCGGTTGCTGCAGCTGTGGAAGCTTTTGAATCAGCAGCTTATGCTTATGCAGCAGCAGCTGCAGCTGCAAGAGCAGTTATTGAACTCTCAGCAAGAACTACTGAATCCCACGACTTTGATTCAGATGATGAAAATCCTCTATCAATGATAAATCCATGACATGTAGTGGAATGAGTAAGGGAAAGGAGATACGATACCAGAGATAAATGCCAGACAAGCTTAGAATTTATTTAGAGTGAAAAATAGGTTGTGAGCTTTTTGTCAGTTTAATTTAGAGTGTATTTTCTTCGGATAAGTTATATATATATGATTGATACACAATGAATACACAATTCATACACAATTTAACACCAAATTCTCCTAATCGGTTTTGTTTTCTCGTTCCAAAATAAACATGTCGTTTTCCATTGCAAATGGAACTAGGAATGTAAAACAACACTAGATTTTTCAACAATACTAGCTACAATTCACTTGATATATTTTGAAATAATTCTTCCCAAACTAACTTTTTAGTAATTTTTTGTTTAAGTAGTTTACGTTAAAGGGCCTTAACTATGTAATGGATTGGATTAGATTACATTTCCAGTTGATGGGATTTTGCAGTAAATTAAAATGATGATCATGCAGGTTCTTCCAAAATTCTGAAGAAAATGTTAAGAGGAGCTACTTTTTACGTTAAAGGGCCTTAACTATGTAATGTTAAGGTTAGATTGAACCTTGAATTGCTTTAAGAAGATTCTGTTAAGAATCAATATCTAGAGGTAACGCTGTTGAAAGCTTGGACAGGCCTAATTAAGATGAATGAGATGGGAAAGAAAGGGAAGAAGTTTATGGTGGCCTCAACTCAACTTTGCTTATAGCTTCATATGTTATAAAAGAGAATGACTTTATTTAGCATCTATTTCATCTTTGTGAATTAATATATATCATATAACTAGGAATATAATAGCGAACAGGAATAAAATGTTATTGCTTGTATCGTGTAGATCCACTGTGAACTAATTCCTTTTTCACTTCTTTGATTGTTTTCATTATAACCCTGTCATGGATCACTATTTCCTTTCCTATTCAAGTTCATTGTCAAGGATGATTCTAATTAAATTTAAGCAGATCAGTCTCGGTGCTCAAAATTTGCTATAAAAAGATTGAAACCGCCCTCTTAAATCTGTTTAAGGCAGACCATAATAGATAGGATAATTATTCAGAAATAAAAATATAGCAGCATAGAATTCACTACTTTTCCTAAAAAAACAAAGTATCCTTACTAAAAGCAAATTCAAGGCATAACAATATATGTCTCAAGTCTCAACTTTGATAAAGCATAAGAACAGTGATAATATCATAATTAATGATAATGGATACTGATCAAATCATCTAGAGTTGAAGAGTAGTGATTCTGAGAGGCAATGCATCTGGTTCAACATGCCAAGCACCTTTGGGAATGCCATGAGAGTCGGATCCTTCAACAGTGTAAGCCGGCACCTGGTGGGAGAAAAACATCATTTCTTTTCTTGAAACTGAATGATCTCCATCTGGCTGCTGTACTCGTTGGAAGAATGATTTCCAGCCCGGCACCTCAATCAAGCTGACTGCCCTTATCCTCCCATATTCTTGAGAGAAATCTGTTACAATTTCAACTATCCTACATTGGTCACTCTTAACATCAGCAGGCCTCCTAGTGCCATCAAAGTAGTTTTCATATATGGCCCATATCTCACCTTTCTTAGGATATATTTTGTACAAAGACTCAGATTCCCCCATAATTTTGTCACACTTTACAGAATGTGAGAACCAAGACAAGTCCAAGTCTAAAGGGGTTTCACCGCGTTTAAATAATCCAGTTGCAAGTGGGAGATTGTGTTCTTGAACCCAGGATATTTCTTCATCAAGCATGGGATCATATGGTTCTAGTAAAGTTGCACAAACTTTGTTGTTCCATGAAAATGAATTGTTTACCACTACATATCGTCGAGGCATAAAATCTTGCCCTTTATATATACCCCATACTTGTTCTGGACCGAATTCTTCTATTGACCACTTATGCTTTACTGATTTCGCCTCTGCGGCTGAAGACTCTAGCTTTCTAGCTCTCTTATCATCAAACGCCTTGCGCTGCTCTGGATTTAAAAGCCCTGAATATGCATCTTGGACAATTCTCAAGGCTGATGCAGCAGCAGGAAAGTTGTTGTTTGCATTTGCAATGGGTTCTATAAGAGTAGTGAACTTGTTGTAACTTGCTTCTATCTGAGAAGTAGTGGCTTGAGGAGGGATTTGAAGGACAAAGTAGAAATCACAATCCATGAATCCAAGACTAGCAGAAAATAAGATGTCACAAACAGCTATCATGCCACAGATGTCATCAACATTTCCTTTTACTTGTAATAAAATCTTCCTGGCACCCAAGTAATCACCACCACAAATCTTCTCCTTTGCTTCTTCTATTTCCTTGGACACAACAACATCATAAACCATCTTGGATATTGTCTTGTCTTTAAACAAAACAACAACCACTGACTCAACCAAATTTGTTGCAATAAAACTCTTTAAAGTTACCTAGAAACATCAAACATTCAATTCTTAAAAGACAATGATTTTAAGAAACATCAAACATTCAATTCTTAAAAGACATGATTTTAAGAAGCATCAAACATTCAATTCTTAAAAAGACATGATTTTGCAACTATTTCAGTGTCATCAAACATCAAACATTCAATTCTTAGCAGCATTGCCTATGGCCCTATGGGGTAAGACAAGAAGTAAAGCTGTATTTTCATCTTAACAAGTAATAACTTTTCCAGGGTCTCAAAGAAAACAGAGCAAATGCAGAGGTTTCCATTCCATGGTCTTACAGGTTTGAAAAGATAAGTTTTAATGCAAATGATGAAAGAAAAACATCAAACAAACGAACCCAAATGAGATTTTGCTAAAGAAAAGGTAAATGCTAATTTACTTAAGAGAAAGGTAGGAAAAAGGGGTAAGAAACACAACTTACTTGACTCCTGGAGTAGTTAAGGTTCCTGCTGTGAAGATGAAAACTTTGGAAAGATGATCATCAAGCAAAAGAGTTTGATGTTCTTGTTGCTTCCTTCTAACTTGTCATGTCTCATAGACCATAGTCATAGAAATCACAAGAAAAACAAAAAGAAAATGCTCTTGCACTTGCACAACATACATTTTTTATTTCTTTTCTCACTCAAAAAGTGTCAAACTGTACTTCACACAGCCGTTGAAGCTTAAAGTAAGCTTGTCACATGAAACATGTTTGGCGTTTGGAACTAAATTAAATTATCCATCCAAATTTTCATTGATTGATGATGTTAAATTAATTAGTTTACTATTTATCAACCTGGCATTTTTTACAGACATACTATAATTTATCAACCTGGCATTTTTTTCTTTTGAATTTGATCAAAAGAATCTTAATCAATTTAGTTATGTAAATTAGTTTACTACTATATTATTATTATTACAGGTAAGTAGGATGGTGGCGGCGGCGGCGGACCTGGTGGTGGCGGGTGCTGATAGTAACCGTTTTGTGGGGAAACGAGGATGAATTAAAGTTCAACCTCATGCCCCGTACCCTGCCGCTGGTGCTGGACATGGAGAGGACTGAGGAGTCCCTCATTTTGGGCTTTAGCCCATTCCAATTTCCAATACTTCCGGGTCTCACAAATACTGATCTATAAAATTAATGAAGTGGGCCGACTCGATTTTTTTTTATTATTATTAAAGGCTGACTCGATTTGGAATGAATTAGTCCTAAACCATTAAAACGGTTAATTTGTTAGTTTAGAGATAAAAGGATTTTTTTTTTTTTTGAGAAAATTGTATTTCATTTCATTAATAAGTTATACATCAGGATTAGAAACGGGTAGAGAATCTCCACTCCAAACACAATTGAGACCAACCTCACAATCAATATGAGACAGTTCATGTGCAAATCTATTAGCTAAACGATTAATATGCCTAAAATTACAACTTGAAAAATATGAACTAATCTCTCTAATTTGTTCAACTAGAATACCCCCATCCACAATGAGGATTCTCTCTTATTAATCTCATTAATTGCTAATAACAAATCGCTCTCCAAAGAACACTTCATAATCCCATACCAATAAGCAAGTAACAATCCAAATCTTATTGCATATACTTCCGCAAAAAGAGCATCTGGGACCTGACTAATACGCGTTGTAGAACAGACAATAACTTGCCCATGCTCATTCCTAACAACTGCTCCTAATCCCGCCTCCAAACAAGATGAATCAAACGATGCATCCGTGTTGATCTTAAAGAAACCTGGACATGGAGACTTCCAAATCATTGTTGGTTCCACTCGTCCTGACAGCCTCCTACCCCTGTCTATGGATCGCTCAACCTCCCTTACCAGACAAACAGCCGACCTAGCTATTGCCTCTGGTATCGCTGATACCTTCTCATGAAGAACTCTGTTTCTATTTGTCCATATAAGCCATAACACAAAGCAGAAAACCTCCATGGCATTCATCTGCTTTGCCTTCAACAAACAGGCTGCCCAAAAATCATTATCATTGCGCCAATTTGATAGATATGTCAGCACCCATGGACAACAAAGAACCCACACTCGACGACTAAGAGAGCATTCGAAAAAAATATGAATATACGAGGATTCCACCCCCCCCACACAAGAAGAGTTGACAAATACTCATTTTCTGAATTAATTTTATTTTTAAAATTTAAAACTATTCCCTGAAGAACACATGTCAGCCTTTAAGCATCGCATGTGTAGTCTGTTAAACTCCACTTACAATGTATTGTATAATTTTCCATAAAGTAAAGGATAATTATTGGATACATTGACAGTGTAAATTTTGGACTCCACAGACGGGTGAGGAATTGACACATACTCATTTTCTGAATTAATTTTGTTTTTAAAATTCATTAATATTCCCTAAAAGACACATTTCAACCCCATGTATAGTATGTTAAACTCTACTGATAGTGTATTACTATATAATAATCCTAAAGTAAAATTTGCTTATTTTTTTAAAATAGATTAGGTGGAAGTGTTGAGAGAGATACTCCTGATACGGGTCCGACGTGGCTCAATTCCGGAATAATCGGATACCCAATGTGATTACTAGATACTGGAGGTTAATACCAAAAAAATAAAATAGATTAGGTGGCATTATTGTTATTTCTAACTTTGCTTAATGATCCTGAGTATGTTTTTCTACCTCAAAGTTTTCTTTGTCTATCAATGGAGGCTTGATGGGTTATTTTTCATTCTGGAGTAAGGGGAGTCAGGCAAGGTGATCCCATATCATTTACCTGTTTGTTATTGCTATGAATGTTTTATCCTATTTGCTTAACACACGGGTGGATTATGGAGTCTTCTCATATCATCTAAAGTGTAAGAAGATTAAACTTACTCATTTGTGTTTTGCGGATGATCTTCTTATATTTTCTAAAGGCACCCTAGTCCTAGCTAGAATCTATTGAGGGGATTCAGGATATTTTGCAGTTTTTCTATAAGTTTTCCAGACTACAACTTAATTTTGCTAAAAGTGAAGTATTTTGCTCTGGCATCTCACAATCTGTTGTTGACTCGATTCATAAAAAGACAAGTTTTAAAATTGGAAAACTACCTGTGAGGTATTTGGGTGTTCCATTAGTTTCCAAGAGATTGAGTGCTAGAGATTGTCGATCACTTGTAGACAATATTTCCTAGAGAATTACTAGCTGGTTTACAAAGCATCTCTCTTATGGAGGTAGATGTCAACTGATTCAATCTGTTTATACCCCAATTTAGGGTAAAATCGTAAAAGTAGTTAGACACACGAGATGAAGGGTCGGGATTCAATCTTGACTTCCATGGGTTTTGACCACTCTGACCCGAATTTGGTTAGAAAAAGGCTTGTTACTGGACCCCGAGCCCAATTCCACCCCAAAAATAATCAAAAGCCCATGTTAATCTAATTTTATGAATTAAACTAATTGAATTAATTACAAGAAAATTAAGAATGGGATACATGACCAACGCCACGCATAGGGAAGTGGCGTTGGAGGAGTAACGCCACATTCTTTTTTAGACAAAAGAATTGACTAAATTCTTGAGGTATTACTGTTAACAATTTAAACTGTTTTTTCTGCAACCAGGAGGTGGAGAGCAGAAACCATATATTTTTTAGCAGCTTTGAAACTAAACCTATTTGGCAGAGAGTTCTGGTAACTTGTGGTCTTACTCAAGCAGTTGGTGATTGGGAATCTGAGCTGAGATGGGCTGTTAACATGATAAAAGGCAAGGCTCTACTTTCAACCATTCTCAAATTAGCTTGGAATGCTACTGTTATCATGTTTGGCTTGAAAGAAATATTGTAATTTTGTATATAAGATGCTATATGGTGACACCTCACACACGTCAGATGATATTTTTGAGAAGGTTGCTAATGCAGTTCGAGGGAGACTATGCGTATTGGATCGTGTAGTTAATGATAGAATCAATGTAATGCTCAATGTTAATTGGGGTCTTAGAATTTTGGACTTGGATCCTTCATGACTTGGATTCAAGCTCTTAGTCTTGGGTGGGAATATGTTTGTACTTACAAAATTAATATTCTTTGAACATGCCCTTCTACTTGCTTTAAACTGCTCTTGGAGTCAGGAATTTCCTTAAGTGGGGTCAGTATATATATATATATATATTATTTTTAGTGATTATGGAAAGTACTTAAAGGCCAAATTGAGGATTAATGTGGTGTCTCCTTTTGGCTTTTTTTGGTCTTTTCTCACTTTTCGGGTGACTAAAAAGGCTCTTGATGAATTTCCTCCCTTACTTTTACTCCTGCCCTTTTTTGTAATTTACTATTTTTGTATTTATGATTAAGTGTGTTTTAATTATGTATTAATTGTGAGTGGATATTAGGATTTACCGGTTCAACTCCTTTGCCGAATTCCAAAGGATTGGTGCTATAAATGTATCTACCCGAGTTCATTAATTTAACAATTGCTATGGAAATTACTTAAAAGGCCAAATTGAGGATTAATCTGGTGCCTCCTTTTGGCTTTTTTTTTTGTCTTTTCTCACTTTTCGGGTGACTAAAAAGGGCCTCGATGAATTTCCTCCCTTACTTTTTATGCTGTCTTTTTTGTAATTTACTATTTTTATATTTATGATTAAGTGTGTTTTAATTACATATTGATTGTGTGTGGATATTAGGATTTGCCGGTTCAACTCCTCTTCCGGAATTCCAAAGGATTAGTGCTGTAAATGTGTCTACTCGAGTTCATTAATTTAACAATTGCAATCAAGATTAAAAATGATCGCAACATACTATATTTTTTTTAGATAATCAACATACATTTCAAGCAACAATTAGTATTAGTTTTATTTTGATGAATTATCTAGAGATTGAGGAGTAGAATATTAGCTTTATTTTGATGAATTACCTAGAGATGGAGTAGAATTTAGGTAATGCACTTTTAGAATGAAAGAGAGGTCATGTATTTTGCTTTATATATGCGAATTATTTGTTTCGATGTATGAGTTTCTCCTAACTGATTAACTTACAGTCAATGCAATATCTTCTTTCTAACCGACTTAAACAACTAACAGCATGTTTGGTTCGCTGTAACAAATTAAGGAGGAATTGAAAAGGAATTGAAAGGGAACCGAATTGAGAGGGAGTTGAAAATGAAGGGAATTTTAATTGCAATTAAATAGTTTGGTTCAAAGTAGGAATATGGTAGGAATAAATATGAAAATTCACTTTTACCCTTTAACCCAGGTCACTTTGTTTTTCTTCTCTGTTTTATTCCTCCCACTCCTCGTCCTTCTCTTGCTTGTTCCCTTTCCACACCATCGACGGTAAGTGAAGACAAAATAATGGCAGCCATGATTTTTTTTTTTAATCTGAAATAGATCATATCCACGTCATAAAAACGGCAACTAATTAGCAAAGCAAGAAAACTTGATCATCAATATTCAACCGAGTTTTCCTTCCAAATCCTCATTTTTCTACATTCAAAGGGACAATTCATGGTTGTTACTTAAACCAAAACAAAGTCCTATTCCTTTTGTTGACTTCCTCTCAGCCACTAAAGCCATGGTTGGCGCCGCCGTCGTGGTTATTTATTTTTCATTTGTTTTCCGACTGTAAACAGAGCCCAAAAACCTCAGAAATAATCGCCCTTGCCTCCTCTTTTCCGAATCTGGTTTCCTTTCCTCAAGATCCAGCTTGCAACTCCACGAATCATACATTTCTAATTGCTTTGGGAAGTAGAACCACTTATCAAAATCTGATACTTTGGAAAGTTGAAGCCATAGAAGAAATGGATTTGTTTTTCTTAAATAAATATATTTTTGTAAAATTCTTCAAGAGGAAAGGAAGCAGATCAGAAAACCCATGGCTATAG
The DNA here is from genome assembly GCA_001974825.2 of Corchorus olitorius. Classification (NCBI taxonomy): domain Eukaryota; kingdom Viridiplantae; phylum Streptophyta; class Magnoliopsida; order Malvales; family Malvaceae; genus Corchorus; species Corchorus olitorius. The sequence continues at coordinate 92,878 of AWUE01020167.1, read as the reverse complement.
AGTAGAAGAGAGTAGAAGAGAGGCAAGTCTTCCAAGGGATTTCTGACTTTCAGCTGTAGTAGAAGAGAGGAGATTTCAGAGAGAAGGGAAGGACAATTTGGGAATGAATGGGCTTTGTCAATTACGAGATTTGCCGAATTACAAATCGGAAGGTGAGCCTCTGATTTGTAATTACAGGTCCACACGGAATAAAGCCTGCAACCGAATTTACAATTCGGTGATAGTGGTGAACCAAACGCATGAAATATGGGCCCATATCGAATTTGGCTGTAACGAATTGCAATTCAAGTGAACCAAATGTGCTGTAAGAAAATATAACCCTAATAAGAAGATGACTGCAGCGCAAGCGCAAGCCGCCCTGCTTGTATAACATTATTTATATTATAAAAAATCATAATATAAAAATTACTATACATATATATGACCAAAAATTAATATGTAACATAAAATTACTACTTATAATTTTCCAGGATAAGTTTTTATAGTTTGAAAGGCTTGTATAATTGCTTCATTGTCTATTCCACATTTCCACTAAACGGTGGAATAGAGTTTTTAAGAAAATTTATATTTAACAAAAATTAAGCCTTGAGTTTTTTAAAGAAAACTAAAGGGTTATCAAAAAATAAATGAACAAAAGACAATTGATTTTAAACCGTGGGGGTGGGGCTGTGGGCCTTTCTCCTTTTTTTAAATGTGATAAATTTTTTTGGCCCCAATAACTATGAGTATGTATACATTGACCCAAAGAATGAATTAAGGGGGTCAATCATCAATTTATCCATAGTTTTAGTGGGATTAATCATCAATTTATTCCAAAATTTTATTACCTATATAAGAGATTACAAAATTTCAGTGGGATCAAGTGACTCTACTAATTGCATGGTAGATCCGCCCCTGCTTCTTGGGTAATAAAAAAAACTTAATTATAAAAAAAAAGTCGGCTTAGACCACTTCCGTCTTGTTCAATTAATAGAAGAATCCTGAGAGGAGGGTCTTTTAACTCCATCACACCATGTGGACACATGCTTGGACCCGAAATAAGTAGCCAATTTGGCCCCATAATGCAAAAATAAACAATGAATTATGAATTGGTCGAGAACCATTGTTGAAAGACGCCAATTGAAATGATATTTGAACTATAATTTTGGTCCCATTTAATTTTTTTTTCCTTTTTAGCAATTTTGTGGGTAAAAAGTTTAATATGAGAAAATTATTCCCTCACTTCACATCTACAGCCTAAAATTTAGTCAAAATAAATAATTGTATGATTCAAGAGATTCAAATTTGGCGAAACATAAAATTGAGATTAGATTAAATATGATAGTCACGTACTGTACAACCAGCAAAAGATTTTATCAGTAGATATATACTGCCATTATTTTTTTATTTTTTTATTTTTTAAATTTCCTTTCTCTTCCTCTTGGCCTCTTGGGTGCATGCATGAAGTCAAACTCAAATCCCCTTGGCGTTACCCAAAACTTTAAGAAGAACAAACTGAAATTCGCCACGTTAACCATAAAAATCCAGTTGCCATACAAAAGACAACCGCAGTCTTAAGCAAGTGAAAACACGTTCCAATCATATCCTTCCATTCAATAGAAACGGTAAAAACTTAAACATAGAGGCTAGAGCAGAAGAAGCAAAAACCAAGCTGAAATGTGCCTGCTTCAAGTGTAACTGATATTCTTTTGCCTATAAAAAGGACGAGTGACTTGCCGTTCAGCTTAATCCATAGGAAGACAATACAAATTCACTTCCAACTATTTTATTACTCATTCAACTCCTCAAAGGAAAAAAGAAAGAAAGGGTCTTCTGTTTGAAGCGTTTTTCAGATATGGCTATGAAGAAAGTTGCTAGCTCTGCTATCAAAGCCCTGGCCAATTCTGGGTCATCTTCTTCTGTTCTTACCAGACAACTCCATGTAAGCTTATTCATGGCCCTTTCTTTTGTTTTTTTTTTCTCAGGGGGAAATTTTTTATCTTGATTATTACTTGTTGTTAAGATTATTTTTAGGCTTAGATCATCAATTCTTTTTTGTGATCAAGCAATTTAATTACTAGATGGTTAGGGATCAGCTTTGGCCATGGATCATCACAAGGCAATGAAGGGCCTTTCTGAATTTCTTTGCAAGTTTGCATGCATTATCCATGGCGTTAATTGATGACTTGGTGTGGGGAAGTGTTACTTCACGTGACACTGAGGCCACTACCAAAGAAACAAAGGGCGGAAATTATATAATTTAGTAGAACTTTTATTTTATTTATATACAAAGATGAATTTTTTTACTGTTATGAAAGGTGTTGGATCAAAGATATCTTAGATTGTACTTTGAATTTTTGTTGGTAATTGAGGTTGTCAGGATTTGAATCCTTGTCACTGGTTAAGATGATGAAATTCTGGGTTTACCCTGCATATCCAGTTTTACTTTAGTGGCTTAACTGCTCATGTCTTCTATTTTTTGCTGACAGGCTTCTCCAGGGAGCAAAAAGATTGTTGGGGTGTTTTACAAGGCCAATGAGTATTATGAAAAGAACCCTAACTTTGTTGGTTGTGTAGAGGGAGGCCTGGGCTTGCGTGATTGGCTCGAATCAAAGGGGCACCAGTATATTGTTACTGATGACAAAGAAGGACCGGATTGCGGTAAGTGTAAAGATGCCAATTACCTCTTTTTTCACAAAATGAACTTGCTGTATTGTAATTCAAAATCATGATTGATATGCATATGGTGAAATGCCAGTGTGATCTTGCATCGAAAGTAGATTTGGGTGGCAACGGTTAGTGTCATCTGCCAAATTTGCAGTAAGATTGGTGGATTGTTATAATGGAAGCATTTCTTTCTGTTATAACTGTGACAAATCAAGTGGTTCTTGTAGAATACATGACTGTCAATTAGCTTGAAGCCTTGAAATGATTTAATGTGCTATCAAAGTTCCTAATGGTATATTAGGAGCATTTTGCCTAGGCTGTAGTCAAAATGTAAGCGATGTTAGTTACCTTTCCGCTTATAATCGGTTCATAGTTATACTTTGCTGCTATGATTGAATAGCTAAACCATGCATCCCTAGTTTTATCTTACAAACTGAAGAGGGTAATCTGAGAGATACTTCCCCTAGGACTAATAGGTAGTTGGATGTTAAAATTGTTCATTTGTGAAAAATTTTCAAATATGAATTTGATATTAATCCCCCTTGCCCTTATTGCAGAACTGGAAAAGCATATCCCTGATCTCCATGTCCTCATATCCACCCCTTTCCACCCAGCCTATGTTACGGCAGAGAGGATCAAGAAAGCCAAAAACTTGCAACTGCTTCTTACAGCAGGGATTGGATCTGACCATGTTGATCTGAAGGCAGCTGCAGAAGCCGGTTTGACTGTTGCTGAGGTTACAGGAAGCAATGTTGTCTCTGTTGCTGAAGACGAGTTGATGAGAATTCTCATTCTTGTCCGGAATTTCTTACCTGGCTACCACCAAGTTGTCACTGGAGATTGGAATGTTGCCGGTATTGCTTACAGAGCTTATGATCTTGAAGGGAAGACCGTAGGAACTTTTGGTGCAGGGCGCATTGGCAGGCTCTTACTCCAACGACTGAAACCATTCAACTGTAACCTCCTTTACCATGATCGGGTGAAGATGGATCCAGAGTTGGAGAAGCAGACTGGTGCCAAATTTGAGGAGGATCTTGATGCAATGCTTCCAAAATGTGACGTAATTGTCATAAACACACCTCTTACTGAGAAGACAAGGTCCGGTTTCATTATTAGCTACTGAATCTCCTAATCTTTCTGTTAAATGATGGTTTTCTGATATTGCTCATTATATCTGTAATATTTTGATAGAGGGATGTTCGACAAAGAAAGGATTGCAAAACTGAAAAAGGGAGTCCTGATTGTTAACAATGCTCGAGGAGCAATCATGGATGCACAGGCAGTTGCAGATGCTTGTGCAAGTGGACACATTGGAGGTATGTTGATAATTTTAGAATTGGTGTGTTTTAGTGGTGAAATCAAAGTTTTGGCTATAGAATGTCTTCTAGCAACTAGCATTGAATTTTTCCTTTTAAAGTTGGAATGCATTCCCTTGGATGGGAATGCTACATAGATATCTCTCCCTTAAATAACTTAAAAGTAGCTTAATGAAACATGTATTCTCTGTATAGAACATGTACTTTGTTATCAACAGTCTAAATTGCAAAATTGTCTCAAATTGTGTATTTTTTTTTTCATCAATTCTAACCTCTAAGAACCAGGAACATGTTTCTGCAGACAAAGTAAAAAATAATTGCCTTTCACTTCTCTTAACTGTCAAGACATTGCGGGACATGATATTCATTGAGCAGAAAGAATAGAATATGTTATTTTTCCTTATTTAATTTATAATTTTTTATTTTTCTACCTTTTTTTCAGGATACAGTGGAGACGTTTGGTTTCCACAGCCAGCTCCAAAGGACCATCCATGGCGTTACATGCCAAATCAAGCTATGACTCCTCATATCTCTGGTACCACCATTGATGCACAGGTATGTTTAATTTTATGTTATATTCTCCTTTATGTTCTTTCTTGCCGACAACTAAGAGAAATCGAACTTGCACAGCTGCGATATGCTGCTGGAGTCAAGGATATGCTTGACAGGTACTTCAAGGGTGAAGAATTTCCTGCACAAAATTACATTGTCAAGGCGGGTGAACTAGCTCCTCAGTACCGATGATTTTGTGCTTCTTGTACATGAAGAGTATGAATGTATGTTTATGTCGGCAACAGAGGTCTGTTTGAAATAATGTACCCTTTACTGGTCCAAAGTTTCCTTTATGGAGCAAAGTTCTCTGCAAATAATGTACCTTTGATGTGCTGTAACTCTCTGTTTCCTCAAACTGAAACAATGTGCTAATGAGTTAAGTAATGTTTACAATGCAAAGTTGATCCTTTTTATCAGTATGTGTGGTGGCATACAATTCTTTAGATAGTAGACTTGTTAGTTATTCGGAAACTTAGAATGCCATATAACCAAAAACAAAAAAAGTACTTATTACATTTTCTTCGTCGACTAATTTTCCTGGTTTCCTGATTGCTGTATGTCTTGACAATGTTTGATTTATCTGTCAAACTGATTTTTGCAATAAAATTTGCCAAAATACTGAAAAGAAATTAAGAATCCAACATAATGCCACTGAATACTTATGCTAGAGAAATTATTATAAACAGAAGTTGACATATATTAGACTACCAAAATATTTCAAGCAATAATTCACAATAAGTGGAAGGAGTTTCAATCTATAAATCTATCTCATCAGCAGAAAAAGCTTCGTACATGTATTCACTAACAAGCTGTTGCCTTTTTATGGTGCTTTTGTCAAAAGCTTGCACCAGTAAATGAGTTTCAGAACTACAAGAAACAAGAATAACAGAGAGAAAGAAGAGGGAAAACAAAAGGCCGGAGGTGAAAAGGGGCGAAAGAAGAAGAAGAAGAACGATGACTATCTGCCATGGAAAGCAGTTTGCACATGGAGTAGATGTTTTCAGTGAAGTATTAGTTAATAACTATATCATCACACATCCGAGGATGGAAATTGCGGAGCCATTTTCTTAGCTTCAGATTCTGATACTGTAAGTAGTGTGAAGAAACAGAAGGATTTCAGGTTAACACTTTCTCTAGTTGTCACTGTTTTGTTTAAGGAATTCAAGGTCTTTCATTTGCAATTGTACAGCTTCCTTTGACAATGGCTTTGGTTCTGGAACAATGTCTTCATCACTGCCTTCAGCTACTCTCACTGCCTTATCCTTGATAATGATTTGTATCTTTGTCCGCTCAACGGTTGGGAAAACAGCAGTAAGCATAACATTTAGCAAGCTCTCATCTTCCTTTTCTATTGGATCTCTCCCAAAGCAACAGACATAAACTGCATCTAAAGCCTTCTCAACTCGAACCTCCATGGGAACTGTCGGGGTCTCCACGTTCAACTTTGCTCGCCTCTGCATCAGAAACTCCAATGAGCATAAAATGTTCAAGGAACAGAAGAGACACACACAGATCACTAAGCAGTTATATATGCTCTACTAAATTCTAAACTAAAGCATCATCATCACTAGTTTTGCAAAGTGGGGATCATTTTGAAGCCTTTAAAAGCTATCAATGTCACAAAAATCCACAAAATCTAGCTACCACCAGACTATAAAAGCCTATAATAATGGCATTTAACTTCACTATTAGTAACAAAATCAGGTGCCTACTTTTACTTAGTTAACAGATCAATTTCTACAAGGTCAGGTAAGATTGTAAATGGGAATTTGGAATAGTTGATTGAGATGAGGTGACTTACCTCTCTTGCCTCAGCCATCATTGCAATGAAAGTCTGCTCTTCAAATTCAATATCATTGGAAATCCGAAGCCTTGCTACCCCTTCCAATATCTCCTCAGATTTAAGAAGACCAGCACCAACAGCTGCTAGCCAACAGCATAGCAAAACATACAATGGATCCCCTGCCTATCCAAAAACACAAAATCCCACTTCAATAAACTTGATTTTAAGCAGTATCTCAAAAATTATACTAGCATAAGTGCATACCCAAAGTTAAATTCAGACTATTAGAAAGCATTTCAACAGAAAAACAAGAAATTACCCGGCCTCTCCTTTCTTGGAACTCATAAAAGGCTCTAGAATCAGTAACAGTACATTTCTTGCCAACCCTTCTTCTAAACTCAGCAAAATCAATCATATCCGAACCAACACCACCTTCATCACTAAGAATCCTGGCTACAAGACCGATTATAGGCAGGGAACCGATGACTTTGTTAGCAAAACCTGAGATGGAGTTTGGGTTTTCCATGTAAGCTTTGATGGCCAAGTAGCCATGGCTGGGGTTTGAATGTTTTGCCCTTTGTGGTCTTAAGGGGTTGCTGTAAAGTTGGTGGAAATGGAGAAGGGAAGGCGAAATTTGGTAACATGAAGAGAAAAGCTGGTGAGAGTGAGAAGATGATGGCAACGGCATGGCTGCCATGGATGTTGGATCTTTTGAGAAGTTAGTAATAATCTCGTTTGGGTTTTGTGTTTTTAGCCGCACGTTTATATATGTCATCCACTTTGGAGGTTGGATTCTCTGCTTTTCTGTGTATGGTTGGAAGGGTGTGCTATTCTTTTGTACTATTTCACAGGCTATCTTGATTTATATTTTGGGCCTTTCTGGGCTGGATTGATTAAACTTGGGTGAGGACTTGGTTCCTATTTCTAGGAACAATAATAAGGACCCTTATACTGGCTTCTGGTTCTGGTCCATGACCAGGTACAAGTACTGGGTTTTGTCGTTTTGAGTTTTAAATAATTTAGAGTTGAGTTGTATTAAATTTAAAAAATAATGAAAATTGCCATAGCCTCTCTTGAAACATATTTTCACCATTTATGATACTTGAATTCACCGCTCAGGATGCTTAATCTAAAATCTTTGTTTTAGGGATATTAGGTTTATTCAAATGAACTATATTGAATTTAAGGGGTTCTAACTAACTAACTAATTAATGCGAAGTTAGAGTTGCGTTGGTTTGGAGCATCTCCAATGTGATGTACTAAATTTTACATTATTTTGATGTGAAAATGATCTTTTAGAAATATACTCACATCAAACATTTGTTCACTTAAACACAATGTAACACATAACTAATTATCTAGTCGCTCCCCACCCTCCTTCTCTCTAAGCCTCCTCTTTCAAAATTTTGTTTTCTCCTCCTCCTAACTATTTTGTCAAGGGGGAGGAGGAGCCTGATCTTTTTTACTTTTATTTTAGAATAAAGTCCACAAATCTATTGATCTGTTGGGTTTAGTCAGTTTTTTGAGTCAGTTGAGTTAGTTCAGTTTTTTTTTTTTTTTGAGTTAGTTAGTTTGAGTCTGAGTCTGGCTTTTGTCCAGTTTTTAGTTTGCAATAGATTGAAAATAGTTTGCTTTGTCGGAATGATTTTTCTTTCTGATCAAATGGTGGGTGCTGATGATCCTCGATCAGCCACTTTTTTATCGTTGTTGAAAGCTTTTTCTTGGATTCAGCGAGAAGCAAAAGCAACGGAGTGGTGGACATGCGAAAGATTTATGAAGAAGGTTTGAGATTCCATATAATCATCAAGACGACTCATCTGATCACGGAACAAGACCTAGATTTAGATCTAAGACAAAAACATTCTTCTCAATTTATTGTAATTATGAGTATTATCTTTATAATTTCATTTTTATAAATGAAAATTGCAATCTTCTCTTAAAAAAAAAAACACAATGTAACACAAAAAAGAAAAAAAAATTTGGTGTTGGACGGCGTGAAATGCCGTGTTCTCTGCCAGAGCAAATTTGCTATTTCAGTATTTTGACACCAAAATACCATTTTTCCGCTTCATTGTAGATGCACTAATGAAAGAACTCTGTTAAATACTTACTTTTTTCATAATTCACAAAATTTCAATAAAAAAAGTTGTTTAAAGTTTAAATTTTAAAAGTTGTAGAAATCTTTCTATTCGATCCAAAAACTACAAGGTTTGATTATCATTAAGCTTAAATAATTAATTAATTTATGATTATCAGCATTATTTTGATTTTTTTTTGGTAAAACATTTGTGAATTTTGAAAGGAGCCCTAAAAGAAAAAGAAAAAAAAAGAAGGATATTCTATTTAGTGTTCCCGCTTAAGTCACACAAAATCCCATACATTAGGACACTCTTGGCGGCTCTGCCACTCGTCCACTTCCCTAAATTCCTTCAAAACACGTTCTTCATTCTTTTCTTAATTAAAAAAGAATTCTTTTCTTCTTCTTCCACTTCCTCTCTCCTTTTTCCTTTTCCATTTTTTGGGACAAATTTCCTTTTCCATTTTCGTCTCAGAAAAAAAAGAACAAAAAAATGGGGGCTTATTGCAATGAAAACCTCTCTTTATCTCCGGCGTGTAACGTGTCTCCGTCGCACGATCTCAGGCTCTCCAAACACGTCCACGACAACGTCCATGGCAATATTTATCTCGATCCTGTATTTGACTCACTCTCTCTCTCTATCTCAAAGTATTTGTTTTTGGTATAGCAGCTTGTTAACAAAGTAAATGTTTAGTTCAATATTGAAAATTGATTGGAGTTGTGATTTTCTTATTTGAATATTAAGTCAAAATCTATAAGCGATATGAACGTTCTCTTTTTCGTGTTAATATTTTGATTATTATGATTAATTTCTTTTTCCTTTGTTGACTTAAAGAGTGAAGATGACTTGCTGAGCTCACTTTTCTACCTTGATTTGTTTTATAAATTAGTCTGATACTCAATTGAAATATTATTTACATTCTTCTCCTCTTTGGTCGCAGTTGGCTTTGAAGTTTATTGATACAGAGCAGTTTCAAAGGCAAGTAGAATTTATTCAATTATTATTATTATTTTGTTATATCTTTATTTTATTTGAAAAGTCAAAATTGATTTTTCTTTTCTTTTATGGTACAGGCTTCGCGAGCTCAAACAACTCGGTATAGTTTATATTGTTCCTTTCTCCTCTGTAGGAATTTCGCATTTGAATGAATATGTGTGGCTGAGATATTTACTGTAATTTGTTTATTGAGCTTGAACATATGTTTTACAAGCTACAATAGGATATATTTAAATTGGCAGCATATTTTTCTCTTTGTTACATTGAAAATTAGGAATTTATGATGTTTGTATGAAGAAGTATGATTTACAATTTCCATGTTATCCTTTTTGTTAGGCATTAAATTATCAAACTATATATCTATATTTTCTTTTGAGATGATGAATGAATACATCACAAGCCTAAAGGATAAATTGACAAGATTTTTTTGCTTTTAGTTTTCCATATTATTTTAAAATGTTAAAGTGTTTCATTAGTCCGTTGTTGATTGGACGGAATGGACAAGCAGTCAAACTCTATCTTGTAGCAAAATAACTATAAGTGCTTTATTTGTTTTAAGTATATAATATGTCATATTTGCAAGTTTGAATGCACTATCCAATGTGTTATGATAGAATGTACTTCTATCATGTTGTTTTCTTGTCAGTTGCATTGTTTCCTTGCATGTCTCTTAAATTTTAAAACTTAAAAGGATCTAGATGTGTTTCACTTCTATTAGACTTTACTTCAATCAACTCCATTTCATGGCTCTGGTGTTGCTTTTATACAACTTTGTTTTTATCCAATGTTTCAGTATCTATTTTCCCATAAATAATCAAGTTGATGCAATAGCTAGAACTTGCTGGTGTGACTAACTTTTAACATGTTTCAGGAATGACGCACATGGTTTATCCGGGGGCTGTGCATTCCAGGTTTGAGCATTCTCTTGGGGTGTATTGGCTTGCTGGTGAAGCTATTCAGAAGCTCAAATCCTATCAGGTAGTGGAACTAATTTTTTACTTGTTCTGATCATATCATATACGGTTATATTATATATACTCTAAGATACAAATATTTCTAGGGTTTGGAGCTTGGTATTGATCGATTTGATGTTCAAACAGTGAAAATTGCAGGTAACTGCTAGTGTTCTCAAAAGGTTTTTCTTCATTTCATTCAATTTGTTCCTCAGGGATTTTGTTCCTCTAACTGTAGGACTTTTACATGATGTTGGCCATGGACCTTTTAGTCACTTGTTTGAACGAGAGTTTCTTCCCCAAGTTCTCCACGGCTTCAAATGGTATATGTTACATCGTTTATATGCTGCATATGTTTCTTGCTTTTACTTTCATGAACTCATTGTGTCTAAGGGTTTGAAGTTTTTTCTTTGAAAATTTTACATTTTCTTGATACCTAGCCTTTAGGTTACATTACAGTTCTGTTTTTGCCATAATCTTAAAAATTGATCAATCGGTGATCTTAGTTGTATCACACCTATGTCTTTTTCATAAATTGATAATTCTAAAGTTAATCAGTACATCAGTTTTCTTCTCTTGGTTGATGGTATGGGTAGAAAGTAATGTTTTTTATTTGGTAATCTCCTCCATTCATTTTGTGAAGATTTTGAGGAGATGACATTCTAAAGTCATCCCCCCTCCCACTTGCTAAGGGAAAAAATCAAATTGCATAAAGGAACTGCTTTAAAGATTATAGATTTGATGTAATATATGTACTTTCCAGGGCCCATGAGCAAATGTCTGCAAAGCTGATTGATCATATTGTTGATGTACACCATATTGATGTTGAAGCTGAGATGATTAAAAGAGTCAAGGTAAGCTGATCTCATCAGGAACATTTTGCTGTAAAGATCTTCTGCTTCTTTTCTTTTCTTACCTTTACATGTCTAAAAATTCTCACAGCTAGTTTTATATGCAGAGCCATTTGCATTGATGTTGCAAATATTCAATTATAAACTTAGAATATCCTATGGCTTTTCAATAAACTAGATACAAGTACCTATTATGTTTTTTGAATCATCAACTTGATTTTTGATTTGTGTCAATTAGCAACTCCTCTATATAAGCTATGTTTTATTCTCAGTGAGTGAAATCAAAAAGTTTCCTGATGTAGTGATGTACATCTTAATTTCTCCCTCTATATATCCTCAGAATTCCAGCTTGCATTATTTCATTTGTTGACTCTGCTTTGACCTGTATGTACAAAGAATTCTACTGAGCAGAGGCCTAGATGAAAAAGAGTTCGCATGTCGACTTGTATGTGTATGTAAAGGAGCCGAAAATTTTCTTTCCTGTGGCCAGATTGATATTCATTATTATGCACTTCTTTATTTGCCAGGAAATGATACTAGCCAGCTCTGAGTTTGCAGTACCAAAGGTAATTTCTGCATTTCTAAGATCAATTCTATTGGCACGTTTCAATCACTGTAAAATTCTTTTGCGTTAGAAAAATGGAAGGATGTTGTTTGTTTCATTTCTTTGTTTCTAAAACAGTTACTATCTTGTTGTTATTTTGAAGAGTGCGAAGGAGAAAGAATTCTTATATGATATTGTTGCAAATGGTCGGAACGGAATTGACGTGGATAAGTAAAGATGAAGTTCAACTTACCCTTTTCATTTTAATTGACGCTCCAATTCAAATACAAGAATTTAACTATTGGTTATCTCTTTATGTAGGTTTGATTACATTGTCCGCGACAGCCGAGCTTGTGGTCTAGGGTGCAGCTTTGATTTTCATAGGTCTTTGTCAAATCTTCTAGCCATCTATCTACTGGTTTCTGTTGTCAGTATATAAATTTAATTAGCCAAAGGGGAAAAAAGAATAGAGAATTTCCTTTCCAGCAATGCATAATTTTACCTCCTGCAGGTTGATGGAGACGATGCGAGTATTGGGTGATGAGATTTGCTATCGTGCCAAGGACTGTTAGTATTATCCATTTTAGTCACTTGTGCATTTTGTTTATTTATTTATTTTCTATAATTGCTTTCTTCATATTGGATCATGGTTACTTTTGTTAGATCTTAGCGTCCACAAATTATTTGCTACTCGTGCTGATCTATATCGAACTGTCTACACCCACTCTAAAGTGAAGGTATTACTATATAGGATCGACATATTATTAAAACAAAATGTTGATTTTTCTTTAACCTTTTCTGTGGTGTTATTAGTTATTTGGGCGCCCTTTGTTTCTGAGTAGCAAAAATCTTGTTTCAAATTTTTTTGCAGGCAGTTGAGCTCATGGTAGTAGATGCACTGGTAAAAGCAAATAGTTATCTAGACATTTCTTCTTCTATTCAAGATCCTTCTGAGTACTGGAAGGTTGGGAGAACATTCTTAGCATTCTCGTGAGTATATAATAATTTAGAGTTCAAATATATAACTTACTGTGGTTCCTTTTACTCTTTGAATCCAGCTAGATGACACAATACTTAAAACTATTGAGACAGCTCCAGATGAAGAACTCCGAGAATCTAGAGATTTGATTCTGCGTATTCGCAGGAGAAATTTGTATCAGGTGGAAAAGCTGCGCTTGCCATATACTTCATCTTTTTTGTTTTTGGACAATGGTTGCATGCAAATAAGCATCCAATCTGTTAATTTTCTTTCTTTGGGTTTTCATTATTTGAAAGGTGAAGCTTATGGTCTAATGATATATATCCTGTGGCAGTTCTGTAATGAGTATTCAGTTCCAAAAGACAAACTAGAACATTTCAAGAATGTCACTGCACAAGACATCGTTTGTTCCCAGGTCCTTACATGATGTTTTTATTGATACGTGCAAGATCTTTTGCATCTGTTGTTAGCTAAAGGATTTAGTGGAGCTTCCACTTCTGATATCAGGCAATTTTATTTTAACAGAAAAATGGTGGAGTACTGCTAAAAGAAGAAGATGTTGCTGTTAGCAATGTCAGAATTGATTTGACTCGTGGAAGGCAAAATCCTCTTAAAAGGTATTACAAGGCCTTTTGCTTAATTGAAGAATATTTTCATTGTCATCATTTCTCATATCTGACTATAGTCTTTTTATTTTCTTTTCATGTTTTTTTATCATTTCTACTCTTGCAGCATCAACTTTTTCAAGGTACGAAACAGTGAAACTCACGCTTGGATTTTTCTTTTTGTTTTTTGGTTTTCCTCTATTGTTGCCTTACTCTACGTTCATGCCTAGACCTTTCGACTTCTCCCTCCTATATTTAATGACTGTGCAAACATGAAAGGGAACTATACTGGCTGCTTAACAATGGAAATTTCAGTATTATGCAGTCTGGATTTTGATCTGTTTAGCTATTATGTGTAATTTGCTTTGGGAGATGCAGCTTTCTGACAGGTTTATTTTCTGACCAGGATTATGAGAGTGAGGAGAAGTTCCCTATATCAGATGAGAGCATTAGTCATTTGCTGCCAACATCTTATCAGGATATGATAGTTAGGGTGTACTCTAAAAAGCCTGAACTGGTCTGTGAATCCAAATTCAGTTATTTTTTGCTTGTTATTTCTCTCTTCCATTATGCTGTTTGCCATAACATCTACTCTGTTATGATACTGAATGAACAGGTAGCAGCTGTCTCAGAGGCATTTGAAAATTTTCAACTAAAAACATATGGAGTTAAAGCGCAAGTGCATGCTACACCAGAGAAGAAGAAACGGCGGTTGTGAGGTTATAATTGCGTCAGATTGTTTCTCCTCGTTAACTCCCTTTTGTCCAAAGAATATATAGAGCATACTTCTATTTGCCCCACAGAAAGTAAATTTATTTCTAAAAGTTTTGACACTTAGATGTCTTAACTAAATTTTATTTTTTCCTCAACTTGGAGGAAAGAACGGTACGGGAGATCTAATGAACCATTTTGTATAGTTGGGTTATTCGTTTGTCATTTCAGGGTTTTGTGTGAATTATCACTTTAAGCAAACATCTGAAATGATTTGTAATTGCTTTTTTCAGCTTGAAAAAAGTGTATGTTTCTGTATCAAACTTACTGCTATCTAATTATGATGGGCTTATTAGAGTTTTCACGGTTTAAGGAGGTATTATGTATTTTTACACTTTGCTTTTGCTAAATGAAGTTTCCATATTGTATCATGAGAATTTTTTTGCACTTCTGCATGACAAGTACAAGCACAACATCCAGTTTGTTGGCAATGTTCAAGGCAGGTTGAAATGGTGCAACTACCTGATAAATTTTATTGAATGGCAAGGCGCACACGAAGACAAGTAGCGGTTTCTTTTGCCAGGTATGATGAATGTACTAACTATGCTATGTTCTCTAATTCTACATTCAATTCTAATTGTCTATCAAAAGAAAATTGTAAATAGATGGTTGCTCTGGACCGGTTGTGGTTGTTGTTTGTACCAACAAGGGTACTAATTATGGTTGGACATTTTCATGTGCATTGCTTATGCAGATGGGAACACTCTATTTAACTAGTATATCCACAATTCAATATGCTGTGAGAGATGCCACCAAAGGAGCTCGAGACAAGAATATATATATATATATATATATATATATATATATATGGTAAGGTTTTCTTATCGGTCTCTTACTATTATTATCTTGTTTCCCTTTCATTATTTGTTAAATATAGTATTTGTTTGTTCCGGGCCCATTAGATATATATCTGGTAAAAAAAAAAAAGGAATCCTGAATTCTCGACTCTTGGGGAAATGATAAGGTAAGGCCGATAGAGCCTTGACAGTCAAAAATCACGGGCATTATTACTACTGGCTGGTAGTGGTAGTGGTGTCTAATTATTTCCCAGTTTTCCTTGAGGAAAATTTGAGTGTGAGACAACAATTAGGCATCTGTTCCCGTGACTATCTATCTCTTCTCCATAGAAAAAAAAGAAGCTCTTTTCTTCTTCTGATGCTTGCTTTTGCTTTGCTTGCATTAAGTCAATAAAGCCACATCTTCACGTGCTTGATGATGTTTTGAACCAGAAATTATTATCCCATGTACTCGTTTTAGCAAAGATTATTATTCGTTTTTCCCCGGGTTTATTGCTAAGCCTAAACGGTAGCATGAAAATCACATATTTTTAATTTGAAATGATTAAAGTCCAATCTTTTAATTATGTATTAAATCGTATTAATTATGTTTACTCTCACGAAATACTAGTAGAGATTAGTGGTCATAAATACTTTGGTTTTGGAGTCACTTACGTTTCTTTCTAGGTTTTATCTCCCATCTGCAGCCCTTGTTGCGCCATTGTCAAAGGGTCGAGCCTGGCAATTAGAATTAGTTAGGGGGCTTATGCTATATATGGTTTAGGGTTTAATAATAACTAAGTATTATTTCGAACTTATAATTGATAATAACTACTAGTACAACTTTACGTTAGCTTAAACTTTTTCCTCGATAAAAATAAATGTCTAGGTTGATGATGGTACAAAAAATATTTTAAATATCCAATTGAGTCTGAATTTTATTATTACTAGTAATTAATTTAATCTAATTTAACTTCATTTAATGGCAGTTATAAAGTGTACGTAGTATTCAAAGCTACCCTCTTTGAAAGATTGAAGAACATGCACTAGTCCCCACAGCATAATAAGTCAGAACAGCATCATATGGAGTAGTATTTTTTTTCCCATTGAATGGCATCTTAATTTTTGTTATACAAAGAAGAATAAAAACCCTTCAAAGAAGCATGTATTATAGTAAGTCATAGTAACTTTTTACTTAATTTTCCGGGTCAAACTTATGATGATTTTTCGTTGCAAATCTCAATTGCTTGAAAGCCAATAAAAAAAAATGAAATTTCTTTCAAGTACCCGTTTTTGTATGAACAATTTCTTGATACACTGTAATTTTGTTCTTAATTGAAAACCTCTCTTCACTTGATTGCGAAGAGGCCAACCAAACCAAGGTTTTTTAACCCTTCATAGGACCTTCCCCACATAGCCCCTCTTTTTTTTCTTTTGTTTTTTTTTTAAAATTAAAGTTATAATTATAGGGCTCCTTTTCTTATTTGCTTTATATTATTCTTTAAATAGAATTGTTTATGTATAATGTGATAATATATGTAATGTGCAAACCATGTAACATTGTAACTGAACTTCCTATTTTTAGTAAAAAGATCGGTAAACACTTATTGACCCACCTCAAAGGCCGTTGTCTTCACTCTTTTCTTGTTCAGTAGCCGACATCTCTTTGATTGTCATTCACAAAATCTTGGCCGACCTCCTCAAGTTTCTATCTTATAATGCCATTTCATTTCGAGGTCTAATTTGAAATACTATTATATAAAATGGGGAAAATGGGATCACATGAAGTATTTTTATAATTGACTTATCTGAAATCCAATGATGGTTGGACACGTAAGCATGGATTGCTTATTTGGCAGCATATAATTGGTTCTCTTATGCATTTAGAATGGATTTTGATTAAAGTTGAGTGTGCATTATTGTATCTTCTATCTATAGTCTTCTATAATAAAAGTTGTGAATGTTATGGATGTAGCGAGAGTCCTCACATGCAAAGTTAACAGACTAGCCTGGCATTTAAAACTTTATATTATGATTTGACAAACATATCTATACGTACAATTTCAAGTTAATCTCAATGAAAATGATGAACAAAATATCTTTTTATATTTTCATTTATATTTATAATCATGAAAATTTTAATATATAGACAAATGGTTAGGCACTTTTCAATCAACTCAATTTTTTTTTTCATTTACAAATTTCAATTAAAATTTAGTAATTTACTCATTTTGGTGTGCAACTTATATTATTACTAATAATCTTCACTATTATTCTTTTTTTTTTGGTTCCAAGATCTTCACTATTATTCAATCTGAGCATTTGGACGTTTTTTTATAGAAAACTATAGATAAGATAGAGTCATGGATCAATATATATTGGAACTCATCCTCGTAGTTACTCTTTTGCACCCAAAATTCAGACTTTTTAAAGTTAATCATGAAAAACCTATAAAGAAGAATTATCCCTAAAAAGGCAATATTTAATTTATAGTTTGACAGTAACCTTTGAATTTTGATGCCAAAACTTGCATAAAATGAATCCTTTTTCTATTTATAAAAGGCATGAACTATACACTTTCTTTTTCCTTTTATGAAATCACATGATTTACACTATACACGAAAAAAGAAAATATATATGAAATTAAAACAAAAAGAATCTCTCTTATCATACTATCATAGATAAGCGAATTCAAATTAATTTTTGCAAATTCACCATCTTTTTTTTGCAAAAAGTAATCCATATAAACATTTATAACAATGGCAGAATTTTAACTATTAACCTTATTACTATTACTATAGCCCAGGATATATAAAACTTTTGAACTAAATATTCAAATATATATAGGTTTAATATATAAATTGTCACATGTAAATATATTTGGTATGGGGGTTCTTAATAATCGAATCCACGTTCACTATCAACATGATTCTATTATATTATTGTAGTATATCATGTAAATTGTGGGCAACAAAGATATATATTTTTTTCCATTGGAGTTTATTTATATATTAATAATTCATAACGTAAGATTTCTTTTTTTTTTTGGTTGAACATAACGTACGTAAGATTTCTAATTTTCTATGTACTCATCTCAGTAAGATTATTAATTGAAAAATATATATGAATCGATCCTTAGGACGAAACAGTGCATAAAACAAAATGTCAAAATCTAAAGTGTTTCCTTGGGCAAATTTTTAAGTGTTAATGTCATTGTCCATCAAGAAAATGGAAAATCTTAGGCAAACAAGAAAAAAAAAACCCCAAGAACACTTTACAACTTCCATTATTATAACTGTAATGTAAGGAGTAGGAGAGTATCTTTCCAGCTTTGAAAGGGACAGTCAGTTTCACTTACGAGCTGATTTTATTTTACAACTTTTTTTTGGTTCGAACAAAAAAAAACCAAAGTCCATAACTTATAATAAAAATTTACAAAAGAAAATAAAAAAAAGTACATTTGACCGTGAATCCCATAAGTACTTGAAAAACAGCACGAGAGAGAGAGAGAGAGGAGCAGCTGAAGAAGAAGAGGAAGAAGAAGGAGCAGAAGAAGAGGCAGCAGCAACAAACACAAAAGAAAACCAAAAAGTGGGTCACAACAACACACGTCGTCTTCAGGCAAAATCCATGTGCCCACATGGCTGTTTTTGAGCTTTGAAAGAAACAAATAAACAAAACCCAAACAAAACAAACCCACCTTTTTTTTCATATATAAATTTATTTATATATATAAGTTTATCATTGAGTTATTGTTTTTAGTTTAGATTTTAGACAGAGACCCAGAATTAGAAACAGCTCAAACAAGAACAGAGAGTGAGAAGAAAAAGGTTTCTTTAAGATTGTTCCTTTTTGCTTCACTGTTTGCTGCTATTTGAAGAGTGAGTAAAGTTGTGATTTTTGTTTGGGGTTTGAGAAGATGAAGGAGAAAAGTGAGAGTGGTGGTGGTGGTGGTGGTGGTGGTGGTGGAGCTTATGTAAGAGCAGATCAAATAGATCTGAAGAGCTTGGATGAGCAACTTCAGAGGCATCTTAGTAGAGCATGGACTATGGAGAAAAACAAGAAAGAAGGAGAGGAAGGTGGTGGTGGCGGTGGTGGTGGAGGAGGAGGAGTTGCAGAGCAGCTCAGGCCAAGCAACACCGTGAGAAGACAAGAGTGGGAGATTGATCCTTCTAAGCTTATCATCAAAAGTGTCATAGCTCGTGGCACTTTTGGTACTGTTCACCGTGGTATTTATGATGGTCAAGATGTTGCTGGTATTGGTTTTTCTTTTTCCCTCTCTTTTTCTTGTTTAACTTATGTTTCTGAGTTCCCATTCCTTTGTTGAAACACTGAAGTTCTCTCAAAATGACATCTTTTTAAATAAAATGTTCTTTACGTTTAGGATTGTGAAACTCTGGATTTTACTCATTTTTCTTTTTACTCATTTTTCTGTTTCTCTTTTGGTTTCTGTGAAAACCCACTTTGGAATTAACTTTCTATGTATCATGAAGTGTTACATGGATTTGCATTAGGAACTTAGTATGAAACTGTCAGTTTAGCCCTTTCTAATTGGCAGGTTAAACCAAATAAACTGTTACTTTTACAATAGGCAGTCACGCTGGTGCTGAATTGTCCATTGTTTAATTTGATTCTTGCATCATGGCTGACAAAATTTAGAGTTTCTCAAAATTAATAGTAATATTACTTTCTGGGGGGCTTCTTGAGGATTGCAGTGGTGGAGTTGAATTTTGAGGGTGTTTGGTGGCTAACTTGTTAGGGGATCTAATGTTTTAATGTTTCTAAATTCTTCTTCTTCTTCTTCTTCTTCTTCTTCTTTGATGATCTTCTAAACTGTTCCATTTGTTTGGTTGATGAGAAAATGCTGGAAAAGGGGCAAAAGAAACCAGAACTTTTAATCTTTATATTTAATAGTTGGTTTTAACTTCTAAGAACAAAAAAAAATTCTCACTTCATTCACCTAATAATACTGTAATGAGATCACAATAACCAACCTTAATCATCTATCTTTATTATAATTTTGTCTATTTCCCCTGATTTTTTAACTTCCAGAGTGAAGATAATGTTCTAATGTAGCAGCAATTTATTGTTATGTCAATCTGTTAATTTCCACAGAGCAGCTTGTGATGGAAACTTGTGGATCTAACTTCTAAAATCCGTGACTCACAAGATCTTTTGAGGTGGCAGTTAGTTGCACTGCTGCAGTGACTTAAATGATCTTATTCTTTTTTCTAACCTTTCCTGTGTCCTAATTTATTGTCTATATGCACCCAACTTTTATCTTTACTTTTTGGAGATAAAAGCTAGAAAATTTAAAGAGCCGCATTGACATTGTGAACTTGCATGTTCTGGCTAGCTATAAAGCTGCCAAATGGACCTTATCTCATCTACTGGAGAAAGAACACGACCCAAGGTATTTTCAGTGAGATACACAGGCTTAACTGCTGCAGTAATAATCTATGACTAGATTTGGGACCATCACATAGCTCTTTGATTTATCATTAGGACAGTTTATTTGATGTTACTTTTCCAATGATATATTTTTTTTTGCCTTTTTGCTAAATTATGTGCCAAAATGTAGGAGACGCTGGACGTCTGCTATTATGTTTTCTAACTTTTCATCTTTTATTGTTGCTTCCATTGTGCTTAGTTAAACTTCTTGACTGGGGAGAAGAAGGCCACAGATCAGAGGCTGAAATTGCTTCACTTAGAGCAGCTTTTACTCAGGAAGTTGCTGTGTGGCATAAGCTCGATCATCCCAATGTAACTAAGGTAATGTTTCTTATCTTTGATCATACCTTTCTCTATAATATGTTGGGAGGACGAGGAGTCAAGGTCTGGATTATGATTTGTTCCTCACTCTTCTTCACCCCAACAGCAATGTTGCAGGTTTAGACTTTGGTTCATATAAGCTTTATGTGGTTTATTTCTTCTTGACACTTGAAGCAACAGTGAATCTAATAACAAGTTCAGTACTGTATTTCCGCCAAAATTATATTAATGAGGATTTTGTGCAGCATTTGATTTCTTTAGATGCTTCATGTTTGCTTATTACAATCTAAGACATATTTATCTGATTATGCTCTTTTTAAGTATGTCAAGTCAGTTAATAGTATGTTGGCAACAGTGTGGGGTTATATTGGATATGTAAGATCTGATGCTGACAGGAACAACTAGAGGAGCCCTACTATAGGGGCTTCTTTGTTATGGAGGCCGAATATTTGATGGTTTTCTTTAATTTGTGGGCTAAATTTCTCATGCAGTTTATAGGGGCGACAATGGGCACATCAGAGCTGAACATACAGACAGAAAATGGTCACATGGGCATGCCAAGTAATATTTGTTGTGTTGTTGTTGAATATTGTCCGGGAGGTGCACTTAAATCCTACCTGATAAAGAATCGGAGAAGGAAGCTGGCCTTTAAAGTAGTTATTCAACTGGCACTAGACCTTGCACGAGGGTCAAACTCCTGCGCCTTATCTGTACTTTGTTTTGTTTTTTCAAATCTATAAAATATGAATGATATTCAAATTGTAACTTATTTAAATAAAAGGCCCCCTTGATCATGCTGACCCTGCTTGTTTCTGCACCTTTTAGGTTGAGCTATCTTCACTCTCAGAAGATTGTCCACAGAGATGTCAAAACAGAAAACATGCTTCTGGACAAGACACGCACTGTGAAAATAGCTGATTTTGGGGTTGCTCGCCTTGAAGCTTCGAATCCTAATGACATGACTGGCGAGACCGGAACACTTGGTTACATGGCACCAGAGGTATAGAGCTTATATGCTTTCATTTGAGTTTTGCAGTCTCTCTCTCTCTCTCTCTCTATCCCTTTTGCTTGTGATTGTGTGAGTGACTTGTTTGGGGCATTTGGTCTGCACAAGAATTTTAAAAGATTTAGAACTTTGTTTATTTGAATCTACGCACTAAGGGGATAAACCGTTGAAGAATAAGCATGCCACTTACTTTATGGGTCAATTGTTAATGGTGATATGCTTGGAGTACACCGTCTTTAAGAACATAGTTTATGTTTCTGCTCTGCTATTGAAGTTGTTACAGCAGTCCTTGAAAAGAGCTCGGGCATAGGACTTGTCTATGTTATTGGTGTTTTCCTGCAAAATTCTAACCCATTTAAGCATGAGTATCCACACACGAGCCAAGATTTCTTTATATAGGTAGTTTTGATAGCACTGGCTTGGCTTGCCCTGAAGGGACATGTGCAGGAGACATGGCAGCAAGTTGTTTGTTGAGGGTCATTTTTTGTTCCTAGGATTATGAGATGTAGGGTCTTCAATCTGAATTATGGCAGCTACTATCAGACTGTTGGCTTCTTCTAGAAAGCATTTTTGCAGTTTATGTTGAAGAAAGAAATGATTTAAATTTCCTTTAGAGGTGTTTGAAGTAGGGAGGGAAAAGAAGAATAAGAACTGGGGTAGATGGTTGCTATTTCTTATATGTCCAAAACTTTCTGTTTATGTGGGCAGTCATTGAGAATTCAGCTTTTGTTAAATGAGATAGTATGCTGACTTCTTTCAGCATCAGATAATTTGTATAATTTGTATCTAATGTATCATTTATCATTGATTAATTGAAATCGGACAGGTCCTTAATGGCAATCCGTACAATAGAAAGTGTGATGTGTATAGTTTTGGTATCTGCTTGTGGGAGATATACTGCTGTGACATGCCATATCCTGATCTCAGCTTCTCAGAAGTGACATCTGCTGTTGTCCGCCAGGTAAATGGCTATCTCGGATGATATATTGATATAGAAAACTATAAACTAAGATGATTCTGTACTGATTGTACATTGAGTGCAGATGTAGTCTTGACAATTATATAGGTATTTGAGAAATATACAAAGGCAAATGATAGATGATGACTTGAATTTTTTAAAACTACAGAATCTAAGGCCAGAGATACCTCGTTGCTGTCCAAGTTCCCTCGCGAATGTAATGAAGCGATGTTGGGATGCCAACCCAGACAAACGGCCGGAGATGGATGAAGTGGTGTCCATGATAGAGGCAATTGATACATCTAAGGGTGGAGGCATGATCCCACATGACCAGCCTCAGGGTTGTTTGTGTTTTCGGAGATATCGCGGACCTTGATATTTGTTATCCCTTGAATTAAAGATGCTTTCAGGGTAGATTCCAATTTATTCATATTTAATTGAATTGGAAAGATGGCAATGTAAGAGCTCAAGGTACAAAATTGTGGAGTAATGCTCCACAATATCTGCTATTCCAAACATGCATTTTGTAAAGCTTTTCTTTCACCTTTCCTCTCTATTTTTCGTCATTTAAGAGTATAAAGTTATGTGATCCACGGGCCGGCTATATGACAGATTGGCCACACAGTTTTACAGAAACTTTGGTGTCACATTAAGGTGATCGTTGGCTTTCATCTATCTGATACTGTGGACACAAGAATTGCTTGTCCTAATAAATCTTATAAATGATTAAAGCTGATGGTAACTATTCTAATTTCTACAATCTATATTGGCTTGTATGACATTAAAATGATCATTGGCTTTCATCTATCTGATATTGTGGATACAAGAATTTTGTCATTATGATCTGTCTGGGGCTGTCACTCAACAGTTAAGACTGATGACTTTAGATAATGGCAGAATGAAAATTGCAGCTGATATAACAAAGCTTTTCTCACCTACATGGACTTTAGACTTTAGAGCAATGTACCAAGTATTTCCTTTACTTTTAAAGGGTATGCAAATTTCTGCATAGTTCAACGCCTTATACTCCGATTCCCGAGAATCGACCAATAATGTCGAATGAGATTGAGAACTTATGACATAAGAAATTAATGCAATATCATTATCAGATCTTATTACACTATGAAAATGAGAATGTCTGTCTTCTAAATGCCAGTGTATTATTCAAAGAAGAATACATTCTCAGCTAGAATACAACAATACAGTCAATCCAAAAGGGTACAGAATGAACTTTAACCATAAGAAGCAAACTGTCTTATTAGAAATTTGTTGGAAGTGACAATAGGCAATACCAGAGCTACAAAAAGGAATTTAGCCAGCAATCTTATAACTTGGATTGACTAAATTATCCAGGCCAGATACCACTTGAATTGACTCTATAACATCACCAACCTTTAGATCTGCCAAAAAATCTTCATTTTCTGTCACATAACCAAACACAGCGTACCGACCATCCAAGATATTGGCGTTACTAGGCGTTAGCTCACTTTCCTTCAATAGCCAGAATACCTGACTTGAGGCAGAATTATTCTCAAACTCCTATCAGAAAAATAAAGGCAAAAGTCAGAAATGTGTTTGCCAAATTACCACACATTTGACGAAAAAACAAAGTTGAATCTTAAATTCTCACCTCTCTGGCCATTGCCATGGTTCCAAAAGCATTGAAAGGAAGTTTTGTTTGAGCCTTGTATAGACCAAGCTCCTGTGCAAACACAATTATCAACTCGTTCAATTCAATTTTGCCCCATCAAAAACAAATTTCAAGCCTTGTATGAGAAAAAAAATAAAGCTTACCTCCAGTGTCGCTCCATAGAAAGGCTCTTTCTCCCCATCAACCATGATTTCTAATGGTATTGTCCGGGTTTTCTCAGTACTAGGATCAATAAAACCTTCTGCAGGGCCTTCTGGATCCCCAGTTTGGACAACAAATCCATCCGCTGCAGAATATCCAAAAAGAGATGTAACTAAAGTCTTACATAAATCTCAGAAAATGACCTATTGCTAAAAGTAATCAGTTTAGCAGTAACTATAATTTTGATGGGAACATTTGGACAAGAGTCTACAAACTAATGTCATGCAATCAATGCCTTTTGCATTTGCATTACTAGATATGCTACAAATTGGCATAGATTGTGATCCCCAAAACAGTGGTGATAGAATGATCATTTAAAGTTTCATATTTAAGGCAGCTGCTAATCTTTGATATATTTGCACAAATTATGAAACAAGGGGCAATCCAAAGAAGAATTAAGAGGTTACCTCTCTGAATTTCCATGCCATCATAGAAGTGCCTTTGCACCAGGTCAACAAAATTCCCAGCAGTTACCGGGGCATTATACCCATCAAGAACTATATGGAAGACACACTCTTCTAGATTAGGATTGTCCTTGACTTTGACTTTCATATCCACAGCTGCTCTCCCTTTTAAAAGAGGCATACTCCGATATTCTTCAGGTACTTCATATGGGAAGCCATCTACCATATCCTCTTCAACACTGCAGAAATCCAATGCCCCAGGAAGATCTCAGCTGCAGTCAATGACAAGGTATCTATGAGAATAGTTTATTTTAGGAGGCTTAACTTTTTAAGTCCTTCCCAACTTTTTTGATTAAACTATTGTACATTCCTTAAGGCATTACGAGCAGCCTGCAGCCCACTGCATCGTTGGGAAACCTCTTTGAAAATTTTGTTAGTTTAGCCTATTTTTGGTAACTTGGTCTTGTTCAGTGCAAACAGCCGTGGGATGGTTCAAATGTATGGTTGTTTATCATTGTGGCTAAACATCTCAAAGATGCAGAGTTAAACTAATTTTGGTGCTTTCCTTATACACAGACACAAGGAGCAATTAAACTTTGCCTCACATTTGAGCAAACAACACAAACTCGACCACTATGTGAGAGGTCAAACTTGCAGCATTCCCAGCAAACCACTTAATTGTCGCACACCTTAAGAGATTTCACTTAGCAACATAGATGGACATATAGGGAAGGCTAACCCATCATGTTCCTACCATAAACAAGGGTCATTTTGGGGTTTGAAAAAGCTGATGGATATTGAAGCATCATATTTTGCTTAACACCCGGTCTTGGTGGGAGGGCATACATTATGAAGCAAAATCTAATCCTCAGCACTATGCAATAAAAGTTGAAATGAAATACTCACTCTCCCACATATTGAAGCAGCTCCTTCTGTTTAGGTGCCACAGCATCTCTATTCCTGTCCTCCACAATCTGTTGTAGTTCCTCCATTCCTACTTCCAGCTTATTCAGCAATTCCACTCCATGGTCCTTCTTTGATTCAGCTAATCCTGATATAATTAAAGATTTCCCCTGCTTGAGGGATCGGGATGCTTGCCTTACATTCTACATTCGAAAAAACAGAAGGGGCTTGGTTATTATGAATGCAATAAGCTAAGCCTATCACCGAAAGAATATATCAAAATCTGATTTCTAGTTCATATGAAAGGAGGGAATCTTACTCTCTCAACAGAATCAAGGGCCTTGACACCAGCAACCTTGAGACTCTCGGTTATATCCTCAAGCGGTTTTTGTACTTCTCTAATAGCTTTATTGTTAATTGGCAGTGCATATCTCAACAATGCCCCGGGGTCCTTGATTGGAGGCCCGGAGATCAAAACAGACAAATCAGACAATGCAGGATTAGCTGCATAAGCATTAGGAGACCAATCCAAGGAGGGCATTCCTGTTATCAACCCGGCCGCCAAAAGAATGGAGATTGCACATTCCTTCAAAGAAAATGACTTCCCTTTCTGCTAAAAAAACCAAGATTTATAACACATCAAAATGCATCAAAAACCAATCTTTACCAAAAAAAAAGTATATACATCTATCCTAGCATTATCATTGCTCCTAATGAATAATCTCGCATCAAAATGCTAAAGTAAACACCCCAAAATGTACCATTATAATTCCAAGGAAGTAAAAACAACTTAGAAGGGAAAAAAACCAACCTGCCCATTTTGAAGTTGACATTGAACAAGCTTCTGAGAACTACATTTGGGCAGAAACTGCCTAGTAAACCAAGAACTACTCCTCTGAGTCCTAAGAAAGCTTGTACCTTTGGTGGGTAATCTTGGATTTGTCCATTTAGAGACAGCTAAAGAAGAATAACTGTTACAAGAGATAAAAGCCGCCATTTTAAGAGGTGAGCAATGACAACATGTACAAATATCAAATGGCACTGAGGAATACAAAAGGGAAATGTTGCAAGCAAAAAGTATTGAGTCAACAAAGTTTAGAAGTTAGAAGAGGGTTTGAGATGGAGAAAAGATAAGGTTGGTAGGAAAAATAAATAAATTGTTGGGTAATGCAAGTGGTAGCAAGCAGTTAGTCATTACACAAAAGGATCTGCATTAGTAGCAATTTGGGTCAAGTCATCCTCACTTTCTGGATAAGATTTCTTTTGGGGATTTTCGTTTCTTTTGTGTCTCTCATCTTCTTATTTTTGTTTTCTTCTTTCTTTTTCCCCTGTCAAGTGTACATGAAAGGGTTGATAGAAGCCTAGAACTCGCTCGAGGGTTGGGTTGGGCTATTTTGAATGGATCTTGTCTTAGAAATAAATTTCAAGGCTCAGATGGATTGTCTAAAATTAGGCAAAGCCGTCTATTTGCCAACTTGTCTTTATTGCCCAACCCATTTTCGATTTGGACCATCTTCGGCTTTGGGCTTTGTAAGCCCACTTTTGTTAACTGACATTTGAAAAGAACAGTTCCAATCTTGTGAGCCCACTTTGTAAGCCCACATTTGTTAACTGACATTTAGCCCACTTTGTAGGCCCACTATTGTTTCGGAGTAAATTTCATACCTCATTGATTTTTAAATAGTTCGGTACTTATTCCCTTAAACAAGATCTCAAGTTCCTGTTAGGGGTGTGCAAGTTTCGGTTTAACCGAAAAAATCGACCGAAACTGAATGAATTCGGTTAAGGCGAAACGCATTAATCGATTTATTTGGTTGACTAGTCGGGTTAAACGGGTTTTTCGATCGGTTGTCGGTATAAAAGTATAAATCGAAACCGAACCGAGAAACCGAAGTTGAAAAACGACGTCGTTTTGTGTAATATTATATATATATATATATATATACTAGTTTTAACTTTCACGTGCGTTGCACGTAGCCGAACACGTTTAAAGTAAAAAAGTTATTAAAATTAATTATGATTCAAAGCATCCAATTTTTGTAATCTAATATAAACATAATTTCTTTTGAAAGAATACAATATTCAAATCTCATTACAATCAAATAATTCCTTATATGTCCAAACATCCAATGAGAAATGACCAAATAAACAAATTATAATAAACATGACATAGCCAACATAAAGTTGCACAAAATCCACACGCATTGGATACGATGGGACTTGAACCTGAGACCTCGCAGTTCAAGGAGCATGCACGTTTATATTGAACCAAATGTTTAGGTGCAAAAAAAAAACATAATTAAATCGAAGTAACTTTTAAATCAAATAGTAAATATATATAAGTTTAATTATAAGTCAAAGCATCCAAAAACTGAA
Organism: Corchorus olitorius; assembly: GCA_001974825.2. Lineage (NCBI taxonomy): Eukaryota > Viridiplantae > Streptophyta > Magnoliopsida > Malvales > Malvaceae > Corchorus > Corchorus olitorius. The sequence continues at coordinate 64,757 of AWUE01020167.1, read as the reverse complement.
ATGTAACCACGTCTATGAAAGTAGATTTTTTTATATATAAAACATTTTATTATATATGTTTCATTTTACTTCTTTATATTTTTTTAACTTGACCAAAATTTTCGTTGAAGGCATTGAAATTCCCCGAGTGAGTGTGACATATAGTTGTCCATAGGAGAAAATATATTGTGGGAGATAGAACATTAGGAATTGTTTGTCTTTGTGCTTTGTTGATGGTCATAGCGAAACAAAGACGGATAGGGAATTGTTTCCTCTTGAATTGGAATGGATATCCTTCGTAATTTGCTAGTGAAAGCAGAATTTTTGGAAGAAGAACTTGTTTTCCAGTATATTGGTCAATTGCAATCTCTGCTTGTATCACGTTATGGCCAAGGTGTTTGCAGATCATTCTTATTCTATTGCACAAACCATTGATCATTTTTCTTCAATTCAAATCTATGCGTTGACAAATCATTCGGTGTTAGAATATTTAAGAATTTCTCTTGATAATGGTTGTTCGAGTCATTTACGGCTTCATCGAAACTTTCTTACTCACACCAGGAGATATTTCTATCATCTGCTCATTCAGTTTGTCTACATACTCATTTCTTATTGCCAAGATCACACGGTTGGTCATGTACTCTACCAAAGTTGAATTATGCTTCAAATCTGGGAAAAGTGCATTGATCAAGTCTTTTTCAAGCTTTTCATACTTTATAACCATCTGATCTGGTAAAAGTAACAAATTATCATCTTTTGTTGGTCCTTCTCCATCACTAACTCGAAGGAGGAATTTCCCAAACTCTTGGTCTCCTCTTGCTCTCATGTTCTTTTTCAATCTTAGTATCTCCATTTTTGGCCAAGGGTGTAATCTGACCAAATTTGGATTGACCGTTTGTTCTTTTGTTGCTCGAGGTACAATTGGAGCACTTGTCTGAAAATCTCCTCCAAAAAACAACAATCTTTTCTCATAATGGTTCTTTGTTACTCATCATATCCTGAAGTGTTTTGTCCACATATTCAATTGCAAACTTTCTCGCCATTGGTGTTTCATCCCATATTATTAGTCTTGCTCTTTTTAAAGTTCAACCTTAACACTCTGTTTAGAATAACTACATATACTTATTTCTGTCGGACTTAATGGAATGTCAACTCTCGAGTTTGTTGTCCTTCCTCCTAGCAAAATCGTTGCAGCTACTTCGGATGTTGTTGTAACTAACGCAATCCGACATCTTGACCTATAATGATATTTGAAGTTATATTAATCAGATAATTTTTTTTTTAAAAAATGCGATATTGATGCTGTTAATTATATGTTTAAAGATTATGTGATTATTACCTTAAATTGGCTAATATTGCATAACATAAAAATGTTTTGCCTATTCCTCCTGACCCATAAAAAAACAAAAAATTAAACTTCTTTTTTTCTTGATTCAAATTGATCTAAGATAGCGTGGAATGCAATCTTTTGGTCTTCATTTAACTTATTTACAGTTTCTAGATCTTTCCGTGGAGTTTCAGTGCTCAATTCATCTGCAATTTCCTTAAGTGTTGAAAGCCTGATGTGCAAATTTTAAGAATCTATCTCTGGCAAATCAAACTTCTTGATGCTTTTTCACATGCTTTCAAGATAATAGACAATGGTCTGTAATGTGTAAGCAATTTGTGTCTGGATTGAGTTTCCATGCATTTTTTTTATTATCCTCAGACATTGCATTGAAATAGTCATTCCATAGTTAATAGTTTCCTCACATCTGAGGGTTCACAATACACTAATAAAGTCGCGAATAGCCTTCTCAGTTCATTAAGTATTTGAAATGCTACTCCTTCCATCATGCACTCCGATATACTCTGATTTATCTCAAAATTTATTTATTTATTTTGTGAGCAATTGGGCTTTTAACGCAGTGATCCAATCAATTTTTTTGTCTTATTTTGGCCCAGTAGGCCCATTAGACCCGTTTAAATCCATGAAGCCCAAATTGTCAAGCCAGGTGTCTTGAAGCCTAAATTTGATATTCTTATGCCCAATTCATTAATACGGAAGCCCAAGAAAGGAGTCCAAGTCCAATCAGTAATTATGATGCAGTAATGATTCGGCTCTGATGCAGCATTGTTAAATTATATTCAAAAGAGGACTTCATAAGAGCAGTTTTGGAATAAAATTCATAACTTTTAATCCAGAGCTCAGACAAATGCAAATGAGGTACCATTGGAAAGAGGATTCCAAGATCTACAACTTTTATGTTTACCTCGAGACCTAATTCTGTCGTTCCGGTGGACAATTTTACTCTTGAAATTTCTGGACAGAATTGATCTTTTCCTAAACCAACTTGGAGAATGATTTGGACGAAAATTCAGATGTTAAAGATGATGTGGAGCATTTCTAATGGACATGTTGGATCCTAATTAATGAGGATAATCCAAATTTTCATTATTAAAATAATGGAATAATTACAATATTTTATTATAATGGCAGTTTAGAAATATATTAGAAAAAAGGGTATAATTGGAAAACATAAAGTTTCCTCTTATTCGTACTTATATATATATATATATATATATATTTAAGTTATTTCTAAATAATAAAATAAAAACTAAAAAATATATATATAATATAAATACTAAACTTAAACTACCCTACATACAACAACAAAACAAACCCTTTTAATTTTTTTGTCTTCTCTCTCTCCCTTTATTCCTTTCCCCGCGACTTTCTCCCTCCTTCATTCTCCATCTCTCTCGACGGCGGCAAGTGTCTGTGTTTTCTCGGTCATCCGGCGCTGGAAAACCTCCATTGCCGTCGGTACCCTCTTTTGTTTTCATCTAATTTAGTAGTTAATTTATCCCTTTCTTTATTTTTGATTCAAAAACAACAATCCCCAATCTTGAAAACCTAAAATCATCACAAAATTTCATCTTCTTCCCCTCTCTGCTATCAACCTATACCAGTCGAATTCTTGTTAATTTAGCCATAATTTTCTTTGTTTGAGTCTGAAAACACACCCTAATATCAGTTTTTAGGGTTGTAATAGATGGAAAACCAAAATTTTCAACAAAGAGAAGATGTCGACGACATTGATGGTAAGAAGTTAAATTTCAATTAAATTTAAGTTCTGTTAGCGTTATTGTCACTTTAATTGAAAATGAAACTAGGGTTATCATGTTAGGGTTTAAACCGAATAAAAATTAGGGGTTTTTACTTATTTGCTTTGTGAATTCAATTGAAGTATTGTGTTTAAGTATGGTGCTCTGTTTTTGTATTTTTATGGTTTTGAATTTGGTTAAATACAATACAATTGTAGATGATAGAAAATATATATGTTTAAATACCTTATCATATTTCTTGATGGTTTTAGAAATGCTAAAATATTCATAAAGCTGCAGAAAAAAACCAAAGAAAGATTATCAATTTGATGTTTGAAAGATAAAAGATATATATACTAGTAGTGCTTACCTGTAGTGCTTACCTGTAGTGCTTACCTGTAATGCTTGAGAAATGAGAAGCCTAAGTTTCTGATAGAATTCAATAAATGCCTGCTTAAGTTGTTTTTCAATTTTCTTCAGGTTTTCTTTACTAAAGTTTAACTTTGTGTCTCTGTCTGTTAAGTTTAGTCATTAGTGGTTGCACACTCTGTCGTAGTTGGCCATCATTGGTCATTGGATTCCACTGCAAGTTTAGATAAAAGATAAGATACAACATGTTGTACTTGTATGAGCAATTTTGACTCTGTTTCACTAGTTTAGCTGGGAGTTATAGGACTAAAATTGAAACCTAAAATACTTATGCTTCTTTGAACATTCATTCATGATTTAGTATGATGCATGAAGCTTTATGCACCATGGCATATTGGCATGAACTTTCATGATTATACATCCATCATATATAAGTGGAAATTATATCAGCCATATTTAATATACATCATAGTTTCTTCACCATGATCTCATCACCTAAAACTGTCATGATTAAGCAGAGACTCTGCTGCCAAAAATGTATTGTCTTCTTTGGATTGAATTGAATCATCAGAATTTTGACTTGTGCATCAGAAATAGGATAGATAAACTTACTATAAAGTTCAGAAATTTAACAATATTTATGATTTAGCCTTGTTTTCCTCAAGTAATTGTATCATATATAGTTCGAGGATATAAGAAAATCTGCAGTTCCAAAATGAAGTAAATACACTTTCACTCTAATTGGTGGACTTGAATCTAATTTACAATCTGATTACCTAGCTAGAAATTTCACTCTTTACTTGAGTGGGACTAAAGTTTATTCTTATTAATATCAGAATTCTTATAAATAGTATTTTAGGTTTCGTTTATTAAATGGTTTATTTATATTTCTATCATGGTTAAATACTTATTAATTTTAGAGACCCTTTTTCTGTTTATGAAGTAAATAATGAATATTTATCAATTAACACTACAATTAGATGAAAACTGGAATTAGTTTGCTTTCTAATTCTTTGTATTCTTTAGAAATTGGAACATACCAAATATGAATCAAACATTTGCTTTCTAATTCTTGGTTTAATATTCAAAGTTCAAACTTTTTAATAACATTGTTGCTGACTTTTTTGTGTTCTTTTTTCAGTGGAGAGTGAACATAGTAGTAGTGGGACTAATGTTGGTGATGGAGGAGAAGAAGAGGTGGTTGTTCAAGGCCAAGGTCCCTTACGAACTAGAGAGAGTAGGAAGGGGAAGGCTCCATCTCAGTCTACACAGGGTGTGCAGAAGCAGAACAAGAGGAAAGCAGCTCCTAGCCGTAGCCAGAAGCCTCCAATTCCACCTAAAAAGCAAAAGTCTTGGTCTCTGGTATGGCAATACTTCACTAAATTTGAGCATGCTAGTTTAGGTACTAGAGCTAGGTGTATTACTGTGATAAAGAGTATGCTGCTGATCCTAAATTCAATGGTACTAGTAACATGAAAAATTATATTCCTAGATGTAAACTGTTGCAAGCTAGTGTAGAACCCAAACAAACTGAATTGTTGTTTAAGAGTGGGGAAGAAGGGGCAGGGGTTGTTACTACTTGGAAATTCAATAATGATGCAATTAGGAAAAGTTTAGCAAGAATGATTATCCTTGATGAGTTGCCATTTAGCTTTGTTGATGGCAAAGGGTTTATTGTAGCCAATTCATGTCCTAGGTATAAGTGCCTTCAAGGTGGACTGTTACTAGGGATTATATGGATATTTATCAAGAGGAGAAATAGAAACTTAGACAATTGCTTGCTTATAATTCGGGTAGAGTGTGTCTAACAACCGACACTTGGAGTTCATGTCAAAGAAACAATTACATGTGTGTCACTGTACATTTTGTAGATGAGAAGTGGGTGTTGCACAAGAAGATTATACATTTTTCTCCTATTACCAGTCATAAGGGTGATTTTAAGGGAAAATGTATTGAAAAGGTTTTAAAAGATTGGGGTTTGGATAGAATGTTGACCATAACAGTAGACAATGCTACTAATAATGATGTAGCTATTAATTATTTGAAGAAAAAGCAAATGACTTATAAAAACAGTGTCTTAGATGGAAAGTGGCTTCACATGAGATGTGTAGCCCATATTCTGAATTTGATTGTTAATGATGGTTTGAAAGAATTGACAAAATCTGTTGAGAGGATTAGGGAAGCTGTTAGGTATATTAGAAATTCTAATTCATGGCTTGCAAAGTTCAAAGACTTGATTAAAAGATTAAAGATAAAGGCAAATTCTGGATTGTGTGGTGATGTTGCGACTCGGTGGAATTCAACATACCTCATGTTGGAGCAAGCTCAAGAGTATGAGAGGGTGTTTGATGCTTATGATGATGAAGACCCTCATTACAGAGTAGATTTGGAGTCATTATCATGTAAGGGCCCTCCGACAAGTGAGGATTGGGAGAACGCCAGAGCTTGAATGTTTTCTTGAAGAAGTTCTATCGGCTGACCATGAAAGTTTCAAGTACTATTTCTGTTTTTGGTTCTATATTTCTGTTTTTTAATTCTGTTTTGTTCAACTCTATTTCTGTAATTTTGTTTTTTCAATTCTGTTTTTGTAATTCAGTTATTCTGTTTTTGAAATTCTGTTTTTTTAATTCTGTTTTTGTAATTCAGTAATTCAGTTTTGATTTTAGGTTCATATTATATCACTTCAAACATGTTTCTTCAAGAGATTTGCACTATTTATGTCAACATGAATGACCTACTAAAGAATTCAAATTCTGGGATCAGTGACGTGGCTGCTAGAATGCTAGTGAAGTTTGATAAGTATTGGGGTTCAATGGACAAGATGAATATGCTCCTTTATGTTGCAACAGTCTTGGATCCGATGAAAAAGATGAAAGTTGTGGAGTGGTGTTTCAACAAGATGTACCCACACGAACCCACTCAAGTAACTTCAATGATGTCCAAAGTTAATGAGGCAATTGTCCAACTGTTTGAAGACTATAGAAGACTAATGCAGCCTGATAAAGTGAACTTAGTGGAGACAGCCCCGGCTGTTCAAGCTACTACTTCCTCTGGCCAAACTGATACCAACAGCAACATGTTTGATGATGAAGATGATATGCTAGATGAGTTTAGAAAGTACAGCATGGAGAGTGGCAAGGAAGAAAACCAATCTGAGCTTGATAAGTACTTAAGGGAGGAAACTGAACCTGTCGGAAAAGGTCAAGAATTCGATGTTATGTGTTGGTGGAAAGTTAACAGCCACAGGTTTCATGTCTTATCTACTCTTGCAAGGGATGTTTTGACAATCCCAATTTCCACGGTTGCTTCCGAATCTGTATTCTCCACTGGTGGAAGGGTTTTAGATGTCTTTCGGAGTTCTATGTTGCCATCCATTGTCCAAGCATTGGTTTGCACTCAAGACTGGTTGCGTGGAGCTTCAAAATTGGATTTGGATGTCATAATTGATGCAAAGGATCAAGAAAAGTTTGATGAGATTGCTCTGGGTATGTATTTGTTTATTAGTTAGTTTATTACTTTATGTTAATTATATATATAATTAATTGCTTATGCTGAATTTGGCTGCTTGCTTAGAATCATCCAAGGACTCCTTGGATCCAATAATTGATGCTTGAGATGGATAGCAAAGAAGAGCTGTGAAGTATGGACTGCATTGAAGGTAAACATGAAGTTTCTGTTAGGTATTTATTTCCAATTCTGTTTTACTGTTTTAATTTCTTAATTTAGATTTATTTTTCACTTGTAGCTAGCTACTGGCCTACTGCCATATTTCCCTACATGGAATATGGATGGATGATGATGATATTGATTGATGATCTTCAAGTTGCTGCAGCAGGCTGCAACCTAAATTTTTTGAATTGTTGCTTATGTGGTGATTGACTGATTGTGGTCCTGCTTTATAGCTTAGGCCTTAGGATTAGGATTTAGGAGTTAGAACTTAGGAGTTAGCATTGAATCATTGATGATGTGTCGCAACGTTCGGGTCCGGGGGGTCCGAACCCTACCGTTTAACGACTTTAAAATGGGAATGAAGGAGGAAACTACTGTTTCCTAGGTTTTGGAGTCGCCACTAATCTTTTTTAACCTAGGTGTGATTAGCCACCTATCAGATTATTAAGTCTAATATTAACCTAAGCTTGGCTAAGGCAACACTAAACCTAATAAACGGTCTTCTAACCAGAGTCTTAAAGGTTCGGGAGTCGGGTACGCGTGGGGAAGGATTAGCACCCCCACGACGCCCGTCAAAAGACGGCACTGACTAGTCTAGACTTAACTGTGGGTTTCTACTATTGGTTGTTTCTATTTTTTTAGATTTTTCATGCCATTAAATTCTTTTATTAATCTTTGAAATTAAGCAAATAAACAAGCAAAAATGGATTTTGGATTTTTTTGAAATAGGAATGTTGGGTATTAAACCCATTTATTGTTTGTTCTCTTTTTGGGCTCCTTATGAGAGAATTTTCTTTAAAACTTACCATAAAAACAATTTGATTTGAAAAATGCTTTTGATGGGAACTTTCCCATTTTTTGAGAACTAAAAACGAAAATGACGGGAACTTTCCCTAAATTGAAAACTAAAACTTGGTGGGAACTTTGAAAAACTGAATGGGAACTTTCCCAATTTGAAAACTTAAAAGCTGATGGGGACTTTCCCAATTTAAAAGACTTAAAACTGGTGGGAACTTTCCCAATTTAAAAAACTTAAAACTGGTGGGAACTTTCCCAATTAAAAAAACTTGATGAAATTCTTTCTGATTTTGAGTTTTGAATTTTTTTTTTGTTAATTTTGAAATGCTCAATTCTCCCTTCTAATTTTTTTATCTTGGAAAACTAAAAGAGAACAATTCACATGCACAAACTTTTTAATTTTGAAAAAAATGGTTTTATTTATTTCAATTTCTTTTTTTTGCTTTGATTTTCTTTAACCATTAATTGAAATTACTAAGTCTAGACCCTAGATGCATGAATGCACGTGATGCATGTTTTCCGATTAATACAAATTTTACCGAGTAATTATACGAGGAACACCGTCCTGGTGCCTTCCACTCATACTGGTAAGACCCCCGTCCGGATACTCCAAGCCTTGAAAAGATGAATTAAGACCGACAAAACTTGTCTAAGTCCCAATTAATCATTCCATTAACGGATCAAGTTTTTTAATCTCAAATGTCATGACATAATCAATAACATAAAAAAACATAAATATAGAATTTAAACATGCATGCATATGGAACCTATTTAATTTCTAAGTTCAAAATTATTCCATTTTTTTAACAAAAAGCCTACATGCTAATGGAAAGAGTAAGACCAAGTAACTAATAAGGCCCAAATTGATAACTAGTAACTAACTCATAATAATAAAACTAACCCAACTAATTAACCCATCAAAATCAAAGCCCAAACCCAACTACATAACCCATCAAACCAAAACCCAAACCACCTCAAAGCCCAACAGAAATATCTACTCAACATAAAGAGATAAGCCAAATAAAATCCCTAAATCCAAACATAAACACTAAAGCCCAAATAATTTACAAAAGCCCAACAATTTTAACCAAACCCCAAATTTCAAATTTCTAAATTAAAATATGCCTATTTAGCCACCTAAAATACAATTTCCCCACACGTTTTATCCCCAAATCCTAAATTATCAAATCTCAAACTAATATTTAGGCCAATCACGTTGAAATATGAAAGCTTGAACCAAATTTGGACCAATTCATAACCAAATCTAATCTAAAGGCCGAATTTTACTTCTAACTTATTCAAAATCATTCCTTTTCTAAGCCAAAGATCATACTCTCATGCTTAATTTACCAAGATCTAATTTTTGAACTAAACACATATTTTTATCACTAAGACTATAGAATACAATTTTATTCCTAGTTAACCAAGATCTATCTTTTCCTTTTTTACGAAACCAAGTCGAATTCATCCACTTATTTAACTACTAAATTAATCATGAACTTAAAAACCTAATATCATGAATCAACAACTGAGCTTACACCATAATGAAACAATATATTAATAGAGAAGGAATTGGAAGGGCCTAAAGCCTAAAGCTCAAATCTTGCCATAAGACAAACAAAGAACCTAACTTTAATCTATTTTAGACCTATTCTAGTGTTGTACATAAAGATTTAAGCAAAAGAAAAATGAAATTTAAAGAACAACAAAACCTGACATGGGCTAATTTTCTATTCCTTCTTCCTAGGGAACCTTCCAAGACCTATATTTAATCTTTATTCTAATAATTTAAAAGCAAGGAGCCTGACTCCCATGATTACCAACAGTCACAAAACAAATATACAATTGTTGCAAAGCCAAGTAATGTTAAATGAAGCTTGAAAGCATGCTCATATATTAAATCAAAATCTTAATAACACAAAACATGTGGCATGGATAAAGGCAAACCTTTCACCAACTCAATTAAGGCCTCAGTTCTTCCAATGCCACGTCTCTATCACTCTCTTTTTTATCTCCCCTTTCAATCTTTTCTGCCAAGGGACCTCGAAAGCTACCAGCTTTTACTCTTGCTTTAGATCTGCCTACTTCCGCCTCTTTTTTTCATTTCTCCCCCCTCCTCCAACCCTAGTTACCTTGGACTTCTTTTATACTCAAAAGTTAAAAAAAAAATGAACGGTAGGTGACTCATTGCTACTCATAATCCAACGGTCCCAAAACAATCTCCACAAGAACCCCCTTACTCATGCATGTGATATTTTTGTTGGTAGAATGCCCCAAGTTGCCTTTAGACAAAGTCCTATTTTGAATTATTGGTCTATCCTACTAGAGTTTATGAGAGTTTTAATGCCATTGCTTGCACGTGATTGTTACTAGAGATGGGTTCTATATATTTTTTTATTTATTTTTTTTTTGAGAAAAGAGATGGGTTCTATTAGTAATAGTAATAGAACTTGGGCAGCAAGTTCAATTGATTTTTTGGCTATGTTAACCCGCTTGTAACTTCCAATTAGCAACTAAAATGAAATTTTGGATGAAAATGAAAGATATGGGAAGAGGACGTGGAGTGGGGACCTTTTTGAAACCACATTGAAATGAATTTTACTCTCCATGTGAGTATAAAGAGGACCCGGCCCAAAGGAAGCAAAGATAATTGACCCAAATTAAAGATCAAAGAAAATGAAGAATAATTAACAATTGGTTAAGGAGAGAAAAGGGTTGACCCAAACAAATAGAAAGAGAGGATAAATTAGCCCATGTAGCAAATGTCAACTCAAAAATAAATAAATTGACTTAAGACCCAATGAGGAAATTCAAAATTTTGATTAATGGATTTATCCAATCTTAATTAACAAAATTTAAGTTCAAAGTCCAAACCCACCTTATAATTTATTCTAAATCCTAAATTGGGTGTCTACATGATGCCATGATGGTATATTGGATTATTGGTATTGACATATTGTTGCTGTTGCAACTTGCATGCATGCTACACTCTGCCTGCTTGAAATTTTTGCAGGCTTTTTTGTAAGTAACTAAGTATTTTTGTGGAGCTACTAGGCAGCTAGCTAAGTAACTTAGCTTAATAGCTTTAGCTTAGGTAAATTGAAATTCAAATGGAAATGCTTATCAGGTTTGTATATCAACAAATGTATTTGAATTGTATAGGCTTATGCTTATATTTTGTAAATGACATTTGATAACCTTTGTAAATTGTAACCAAGGTCCAAGGCATTTTATTTACAATTTACATTGGCTGCTGTTCTAATTTTTAAAACAATTAGGTGTTGAATTCTGGCGGTTTGAAACTGAAACCGACACAACCGAATATTCTCGGTTTTCATCGGTTCCTACATAGTTCGGTTTCGGTCCCTATTCTATCATGTCGGTTAAATTGGAAAACCGACCTGAGTAACCGAAACCGACCGATTGCACACCCCTAAGTTCCTGTGAATGAAAAATCATTATTAAAAGAATTTTATTCATAATGGACTGACTTGATTCGAATAAAGTTAACTTATAAATATAAAAAAAAAAAAAGTGAAAGTAAATTACATACTTTCACAAAGCTTCTCATTTGGGTAATGGAATCTTAATTTGTACTAATCAGGTCACTAAAGTTTGTTGATTGTATCACATATATCGAGATGTCTTTTTTTTTGGCCAGAATATATCGAGATGTCTTTGGACATGGCTAAATGAGAATTCATGGGAGGCAAATTTTAAGCCTTCATGGTCACCTCATGGGGAGCATATCACCTACAATTCCATTTACTACAATCCTGCAATCAGGTGGTGTGGAGCCTTAATATTGCGCCACGTCGCCCTTACACTGACCCAAACTTAACCACAATTATAATGTTAGTCGGCTCTCCTTTTTTAAAATAGATTTCTGCTAATTTTTTCTTTTTTGGCATGAGGATAGATTTCTGCTATCTTATTATGCTTAAAGGTTTTTTCTTTTCTTTTTTCTATGTGAAATATTTTTTATAAAACCCTATTATAATAATATATGAAATACCCTATAAAATAGTAATTTTTAATGAATTAGTGGCTAAACATTGTGATAAATTATAATTGTTTGATATTATTTCTATAATCCTACTATATAATTATATAATATTATAAAATTTAAAACTTACCCTATAAAATAATTTCTAGTGATTAGTTGCTAAACCTTGTGATAATTTGTTTGAGATTTTATTTCTAAAACCCTACTATAATTAATATTTAAAATATTAAAACTTACCCTATAAAATAATTTATAATGAATTTGTGGTTAAACTTTATGATGCATTTTTTTTTGATATTTTATTTCTAAATCCATACTATAATTAATATATTAAATTTAAAACTTACCCTATTAAATAACTTTTCTTGAATTAGAGGCTAAACTTCGTGATAAATTGTTTGAAATTTCATTTCTTAAACCCTATAATAAAGATTTTAAAATAAAAAATGTACCCTTTAAAACGATTTTTTTTTTTCATTTGAAACTATACTTAAAATACATATGCTGCTAAACTTTTCACCATAAAATAATTTTTATTTTCCTATTCTTATTTTTATATAAGAAAGTAAAATAAATTTAAAGCACTTCAAGGATATTTTAGATATTAATTAGCATAAAGTTAAATAAAATTAAAATATAGTATATCTTTTATGCACTAATAGATGATAAAGGTTTTGATAATAATCAAATATCTGCTATTAAATTGCTAATAATTAAGAAATAAAAGGTTCAGGTTGAAAGATCAAAGAGTACAGCAGGCTATTTGTTCTTTTGAAAAGGATAAAATTTCAGAAGCTTTAAGGCTGAAATCTGAAGAATGAATTGTTTTAGGCTTTTTAGCTATAAAAGATAAAAGCAAAAATTGGAGTCTGACATGAACAAGGCCTATGATAGGGTGTAATGGGGGCTTTCTTAGAAGCAATCCTCCTGAGAAGCCCACAGCATCAACAATATGAACCATAACAGCATCATTCTGAGCAAAATTGGTCTGTACAGTATCAACCTTAGTAGTTTGAACCACTTTTGGAGATGTAATAATAGTCAATCCCACATACTGAATTGGAATATTTACAACTGAAGTATCTACAATCTTGTTAGTTTCATCTATATGTACAACCTGTATAGTAGTATCAGGCAATTTCTTAGGAGTCCAGCCTTGCTTACTAGGTTGCTAGGGGGCTGTAGAGCAGTCAGCATGCCCAAATATCTTTCAAAGATTGCATTTTGTAGGTCTCCATGGAACTTCAATCTCAATTGTAGCAAGAATACCATCCTTAAGCTTAGCTTCTAACGGTGCTTTCTGCCGTTAATGCTTGTGTCCACACAAGGAGAGACGTGGCGCAATATTAAGGCTCCACACCACCTAAATTGCAGGATTGTAGTAAATGGAATTGTAGGTGATTTGCGCGCAGCTGAAAAATGTTTTCCTTACATTGAATATGGCATGCACAGTACAGTGTGTCACGTATTAATATTTTGTATCTTCCCTTTCCCCACATGTGCACCTAACCCAAGGCCAAGGCTAGCTGTTGAACAACAAAATTAATTGAAATACAACTATATTTCAGATCCCTACCATAAATATCCTTAAACTAGACATAGGATGGAAAACTATTTTGCCCTTCTAAATGTTTTTAAATTTGTATGTATATTGTATAGTAATAGGTTAATTTTAGTGTTTCCGTAGTATTATTATTGCCTTTTTTTCCATTCATTCTAATTTCATATACAAAATTCATTCAATAACCTTAATGATGATATACAGATAATTAATGTAAGGGAGGACCACTGGATTTATTCGCTCTTAGATATGCATTGAACTCTTTTAGAAGAAATTAGAGTTTAAAATGAGATGTAATTAAGGAGGAATATATTTACATTAGAGGAGTTTAGAGAGACAATATAGTACGTTACTGTAGATTTTATCTTCATCTCATTCATTTCTTTTTGTTCCTATTGGAAGAAATTTTTTTCTATTTTTAATTTACTATTATAACCACATTTGCTCTAGTACTAGTACTAGGTAATTTGTTGAAGTCATAAAGTTGGTAAATAATTTCCTTAAATTTGGATATCTTTCCCATTAATCACACCCATTATTATACGCATGGCAATTTCCAAATGCTCCAATCGTCTTTTGACAGTATTCATTATTGATGTCACTGCAGCATATACGGGTGCATCTGTATCCTATCTTTCGAATTGATGGTGCCGCCGTGTGTTGTCTTGTCCATTCACAATAATTTACTTACTTAAAGGAAAATCTTTAAAAGTTGAAGATATTATCATGTTAATGTTTGTTAAACCAAAAATTTATATATATAATACTAGATATTATTCCCGTGTATTCATTTGATGTTTTTTTTTTCCTTTTTTATTTCAATAATCGCATAAATAATTTTAATTTTAAGAAGGAATATGTGAGAGATAAAGGAGTTTTTAATTTTGGAATGGGAGAAAATCTTGAATAAAGAGCGAGTCATTAATTAATTCAGTATTATCCCAATATGATATTTTGGGTGAGTAAAAATATTAATTTTTTAAAACAATTTATCCAATCAATCAATTTTGGACAAATGTCGGTAGGAGAAGAGTCAAATGCTGAGCATACAGCTTTAATATTAGTAAAAAGTATAAATATATATATATATATATATAAACTAGAATGATATTTATTTTATCTTTTACTAATTAATTTCAACGTTTTATCTAATTTCTTCCATTTTTTACTGTGGCTGTGATTCTTGTTTTTGTTTAATTTCTTCCATTTTTTATATTGTGGCTTTGCTTTTTGTTTTTGTTGTGGAATCTATGCAATGATAGTTAATTAAGATTAATTGAGAATGATTTGTTTAGGGTTAGATTATATGCTTCCACTATGTAGTGCACATGTATATTAATATAATTCAATTAATATAATTACTATAGACCAACCGACTGAGTACACAATCATAAACAAAATTTAAAATTTTTGTTGATGAACCTTTTAATTTGCTAAATTTTCTTCTATATACAAAGGGGGTTTCAATGCCTTAAGGCATGAGCTGAAAAAATGGAAGAAAGGAAGAAAAAAATAATTTTCACAAAGTTTCTAACCAAAACCGATATATTAAAAAGCTTAGCTATCCCAACATCTAGCCTTGCCACTTTGGAGCAACATTTCAATGGAAAGCATTCCATCATATTGGTTGCTAAGGATCATGACAATGGCAAACAATGGCCATTTGTTTGTTCCATTCGCCCGAAAGGCCCCAAAAAGCCAGTGTTTCAGAGAATGGGTTGGCGAAGTTTTGTGTTGGCTAAACGTCTAAAGGTTGGAGATAAAGTCATTTTTTATGAAGATGGAGTGGTCAAGTTATTTGGTGCAATTTTGGCTAATTCTTCCTCAACTACTTATGGAATTGAAGTTGAGAGGAGAACCATAATGGCGCAGCCATGGCACCGCCGTGAGGAACTGGTCTAGTCACCGGCACCGTCAGCAGAGCAGCATGCAGCACCACTCGGTAAGGAAAAGGAAGGAAAGTACTTTAGCAAATGTTTTCCTCTTAATCTTTTTTTTTTGGTCTCGCAAATAATATTTTTTTGCCGAAAGAGATAGTACCGTATATTATATATAGCTAATAGGGAGAGAAAAGCATGAATTTCTGAAAATCCGGAGCAGAAATTACCGAGCATTACATAAGAAAAATGAATCAAAACTCAATCCAATTTTGCCAATTCTCATGTATCATGAAAACCAATCCAAGACTAAACCAAAATAAAATATAATCCCTTCTAAACAAAAGGCGAAAATTTTTCAAGCCCAATATTCACAAGTTCATCTGCTGGAGAAAAAGAAAAAGAAACCCGAAAAATTTAAACAAATTGTCCCATTTGGAACTGATGAATTGGCTTAACTTCAATTTCCTTAATTGCTTCAGACAGGATTAGAGAGCTGGACCTCTGATGGCTTTCCACCTTC
The DNA here is from genome assembly GCA_001974825.2 of Corchorus olitorius. Lineage (NCBI taxonomy): Eukaryota > Viridiplantae > Streptophyta > Magnoliopsida > Malvales > Malvaceae > Corchorus > Corchorus olitorius. The sequence continues at coordinate 48,888 of AWUE01020167.1, read as the reverse complement.
TTCAGCTGCTTTGGCATTGCGTTTCCCATAGAAGTAATAGTATCCATAGATAATGAGCTGAATAGCACCAAAAATTGCTCCAAGGCCATTGCTAATCTGCAATAACATAACAAAAAAATGGGTTAATTAATTAGAAGAAATTAGAATTTCATTCATAACTATATATAGAGTGAATTAGAGATCAGAATTAGGGTAATTACAATGATGAAAAGGTCGAATTGGATGAGGGCATAAATGGTCCAGCAGCAACCATTAAGGAAGTTGGCAACTGAGAGCCAGAATGGCATATACTCGACGCTCTTTGTTGTGATAACTTTTTTCTGTCAAACACAAAAAGAAAGAGAGATATGGATTATATATACTAAAATTAACGTTAATTAATTGAAATAGCCATGAAAGTAGTGAAGATGTGAAGGAGAAAGGCAAAGGGTTAATTAATTAACGTACCCAGATGGCAAGAGGCGAGGCATACATAATAATGTTAAACACATCACAAATGATTCCAACGAAAAGAGCCCTGTGCTTAAACTTCATTGCCAACATAGCAACGAGAACCACTAGCGCTGTGAAAACTACTTCACCCAGAAGGGAAAAGAAAACCATAACCTGAAAAAAAATATTTAGACATACAAACAAACGTTTTAAACGAGATTATTAATTAATACAAGACAATATTCAATCTTCATAGATAATCATAAATTAGGCTACTAATTAGGAGTGATTGGCTACGTACTATTTAGGCTAAAACAAGGCTAACTAGAAAAAACCCAAAGTTTGAAAATCTTAATTCATCCTAATCAACTTGTACCAAATTTTGATGCCTAAGTGCTATCTAACACATATATATCATAAAAATTCTACCAAGAATGATGCCTACGTGCAATCTATATATAGCGCAGCAATCTGGAAATATATATAATAATCATGGTGATCATGAAGACTTAATTAAAGTTAATTAAGAAGATAAAAAGAGTATAATTAAATAAAAGGGAGAGTGGCAGAGAGATACCCTTTTCTTCTTATCATTAGCGAACCAGCAGAAAATGGCTAAGTAGGCCAACTCAATGACAAGGCCGATAGCGTTGATGGTGGTGACTAAAATGTTGTCCTTGACAACAAGAGGCAGACCATAAAATATCCACATTAGGCAGTTCAGAACCGTCGCTATGTACGGATATGGCTGAAACTCCTCCACCGATTTCCTCTTGATGATTCGGTAAAAAGTTGGACTGTAAATCATATTAATTCATTCATTAATCAATATTAATTATAATCACACCTTCATTCTTTCAAACTTAAGCACCATATATTCAAAAATAAATAAAATTACATTTAAATTAAAAAAAAAATCGCACGTTTATATATGATCGATCTAGCTATAGCTGATGAATGTGTGCACGTGTGTCGTCATTACATGAATATATATGTATCATGCATAATAATTAAATTACATTAATCAGATCAAATGGATGTAGAAATATATAGCACAGATTTAATTAATTAAAGAAATTTCCATAGTTAGAAAATTAGAGAGCGACAGAGTAGTACCATGGAGAGAGGAAGAGTCCGAAGGAGATGACATTCCCTGTCAAGATTTAATTGGAAAAAAAAAAAACAAACGTCGAAATCATACGTAATACAAAAAAAGAAATTAAAGATCAAATTCAAAATTCATAGTAATAGATAACTAACACTAAAAAAATGAAAAATATCTCTTCGTCGATTCATTTTAGTAACGCAAACGCCATGAATGGAAAAAAAGGAAATTATTCTTTGAAAACCGCTCATATTTCTTTGGTGAATCCACTAAAAATGTAAGAAAACAAACGAGCATTAATCGAAATGCGATGGAATTAATTTCCATCAATACCAAAGCATCGAACGATCGATCGATCGAAAGCAAATGAAAAGCCACTTAAATGATCAAATTGAACAAAATCAACAAAAACAAACAAAAAATAAATCTCCATAAGCGTAAGAGGAAACAGAAAGAAAAGCGGAGATCGATCGAAATTAGATACCAATGATGCCGACGACATTGTGAGCAAGTCCCATCTTCGATTACAGGCTTACTTTGAGAGTGAAAGAAAGGAGCAAAAGGAGAGGAAAATGGATCGAAAGAGGAATTTGATTGAGAAAAAAATGAGTTGAACAAGTGTGAGAAAACAGAAAAGAGAGGAAGGGTTTTATAAGAGAAGAGAAAATGAATCCGGATATTGGGATAAGATTTAAAGTTTAAACTAATTAGCAATTGCTTTCCATACACGAATTAAACGAATTTTAATCTAATCTAACTAAAATGTAAAAAATCCTAATCTAATTCCACTTTAATCGAATCTCTCTGCTTTTCTTTTTATTTTTTTTCCTTTTTAATTTATTAGATTTGAAAAACAGAAAATCGAAAAAATAAAAATTTGTTTTGTTACGCTGTGCATGCAGATTGCATGGTTCGGGTAAAATTTTTGAGACGCGGCGCCTAAACCGTTTCGGTTCGTGGTTGTTTGTTACGGATCCTATTCAATTGGTCTTCGTTTTTGGGTAAATTACGAAGACTGCCATTTTTCCCCAATTTGGAAAATACAAATGGCTTTCCAAATTCCTCTTTTGACCATTGACCCAGTTAATTTGACCAAGATTACTTTGCCATGTCACACATTGCTCAACATTTTTTACACTCATTTAATTGATATACTTATAATAATTCCTTTTTTAGATTAAATTAATTAATCAAATTAATAATGATCACAACAACAAATTTTGATTAAATTAGAATTTTCCTCAGGTGAAGATTGTAATTGAGTGGGGTTCAAGGAAGAAAAGTTTGAAGGAAGCCGAAACTACTCTTCTAGTTTAATTTTATTCGTATAACTAATATTTTCATTCTAAAAATAAAATTTTTGATGATTATCTTTAATTTTAATTAATTAAATAGCTAGAATATTGCCATATATTATGCAGGTATATAATAAGCTATAATTCTATATAGAAATGTCGTACAAAATTTTATAATTCATAAATATATATTTTTAACATAGAAGAATATATGTTCAACTTTACCGTCGGGGTACAACTGTACAAGTTATTCTTTTATCCTACCCATCCTCAAACACGAACTAACTTGTTAATTTGTACATATTAATAATTCAAGAAAGATGCCATACATATCTTTTAGAGTAAATAAATAAAGGCATAAATATCACTTTGCACCCAATTTTTTTATTTTGACCAAAACGCATCCTAAAATTTTATTTTTGTGCCACTTTGCACACTCTATCTGATAGGACAAACGGATCGGTCACGGCATCCGACGTTGCATGCCATGTGGACAAAAATGACACGTGACACGTATCCTTTTGTGCATGTGCATGTCACGTATCACTTTTTGAAACACATGGCATGCCACGTGTCACTTTTTGGTACATGTGGCGTGCCACATGTCGCTTTTTGGTACACGTGGCGTGCCACATGTCGCTTTTTGGTACACTTGACACGTGGCGTGCCACATGTTGTTTTTTGGTACACGTGGCATGTCGGACATCGTAATAGAGTCGTTTGTCATACCGTAAAAAATAAAATTTTAGGATACATTTTGATCAAAATAAAAAAAGTTGGGTGCAAACGTGACACGTGCCACTTGTCGCTTTTTGGTACACGTGGCATATCACGTCGGACATCGTAATAGAACCGTTTGTTATACTGTAAAAAATAAAATTTTAGAGTACGTTTTGATGAAAATAAAATTTTAGGGTACGTTTTGATCAAAATAAAAAAAATAAAATTTTAGGGTACGTTTTGATCAAAATAAAAAAAATTAAGTACAAAATGGCAAATCGTACAAACTTAAAAGTGCAAAGTAACATTTATGCCTACAAATAAAAATGATTTTAATTTTTCTGTTGTTATACAATTGTCTCAACATCCAATAGTTATATATGCATTTTACTCTTATTCAATTGTCTCAATTCCAATAGTCATATATATATATGGATGCAGCCAACGTATTTTCAATCAATAAAACTCAATTTGGGATAGTATATATTGAAAGATATTAAACTCTTTAAACTGATCCAAAGATGCATCAGAAGAAGTTTGATTACATCGATCTTTGGCATTAGACTGTCAATCATTCTAACTCAATTTAAAAAAGAAAAAATGTATCTACCCCTAAAAATATTGCTTAGAACATTATATTGAATCAATATATGCCTAATTCTATGATTCAAACTGACGGTCTAGCCTTTCCGTTGCTTCTGGAGAGTTGCACCTCAGATGGCTTGACGACGTCGGCGTCGGCATTATCGTCGTCGTCTATGGGTGTAGATTTGAAGTAGCAAGCATAAAGAATCAATTGAACTGCTCCGGATAGTGTTCCCAATCCATTTCCAATCTACATGAAGCAAATTAAGATAGTCATCAACATATTAGATCATTATATAAAAATAAAATTAAAGTTTAATTTAAAGATAATGATTATAATAAATTAAATTACCAAGATGTAGAGATCAAAGCGAAGGAGTGCATATGTCGCCCAAATAATTCCATTAAGGAAGTTGGCCAATGAGAGGTAGAAGGGCATATATTTCACACTCTTTGTTTTAATCACCTTAGTCTGTTAATTAAATAAAAAATTGAAAACAGAAACAAATTAATTAATGGGAAAAGTTAATGTTAGATATATATGATCCAAATGGGAAATTAAAAGATTATAGTCCAAAAAGACTTACCATGATGGTGAGAGGGGAAGCATACATAAGGACACCAAAAATGACACAAAGGATGCCAACAAGTTGAGATCTTTGGTCATGAGTCTTGCGCAATAGCAATGTGCATGTGGCCACAATTGCCAAAAATACAACCTCTACACAAAGCCACCCAACCACTTTGAGCTGCAAATTATCATCAATATCCTTAATTATAACATTGTTCATTTCTTATATTTGGGGATGAACATGCATCAATTACTGAATCAAAATGGTCGAGTGAAAATATACTCACCCGGCCTTTCTTGGGGGCATAAATGAAGAAGATGGAGAGATAAATGAGCGACAGTGCGAGTCCAACGCTATTGATAGTGACTACAAGGGTACTATCAGGATGAACAAAAGGCAATCCATAGAAAACCCAAAACATGCAATTCATCACAGTTGCTATGTAGGGATCTGGTTTGAATTGCTCCACTGATTTTTTCTTGTAGATGTTCACAAATGTTGGTCTGCAACAACATACATTTCATGTATTATGATTTTATGATTTTATTAAACAAATCAAAATACCCAATTCTAGAATTACATTTCATGTATTATGATTTTATTAGAACAAATCAAAATACCCAATTCTAGATTTACATTACATGTATTATGATTTTATTAGAACAAATCAAAATACCCAATTCTAGATTTATAAGATATACACTTATGTAATACTTATGTAATAGCTATAGGCAGTCTCAACAATATTCTGTTTTTGCTCTGGTGTAAGCCTTTGGAATGGATTAAAATTGCATTGGCTCCATTTCCTACCAATTATCAAACATAAGAAAAAAGACTGATTGAAATATTGAATGCAAAATGATTTGATGGACTCAAATTGATTTGGGCCTTCCAAGACTAAAAGTAAAAGGGTCTAGAACATGCATTAATTATAGCTTGGATAACAAAACAAAAAGATTGGCCCTTATCCAGAATTTTCCAGTGGCTTGTCCAAGGCTTAAATCAAAGTTAATTTATCAGGTTAGCAATAAGTTTGTGCACCTCCAAATATGCAAATAACAGTCTTTTTTCATGGAGAAGGGTGAATTTCATGTAAATTACAAAAATGGATTAATGTAGGAAGAATAAGGTTTCAAATTAATGTTTCCTAACACACAAAAAAGAAAATTGAGAGAGAGAATCTTACATTGGAGATGCAAATAGGCCAAATGAGATGACATTTCCTGCAAAATGAAATTTATGATTATGAGACCAATTAGGATAAGAGAATAATGTGTTTAATTAGAACCCAATAAAAAATTTTCATTACTCCTACTCAAATTTCATGTCAAGAATACAGCAGAAGAAATCATGACTTGTAAAGCATGCATGGAAATTATTAAGTATCAAATTATGGAAATGCTAAAAGAGAAGAGCTCAAGCTTTAATTTGGAATTCATTTACTTACCAATGATGCCTACAATAGTCCTTATAACTCCAGTGCTAACCATCTTCGAAGTTAGGAAAAATGAAGAATCCAAAACCCAGAAGGCAAAAATCAATATCAGAAAGCTATACTTTGCTGACGAACTTCTTCTTTATATATATTGCTAGCTAGGTGTAGAATTCTACTAAATAGGAACTTGATTTTGCATTATCCAGAAAAGATAAATCTGATATAATATTAATAATTTATTGGCCTTTTACAAAAAACTCGGTATATGGTTAGAAGCTAAATAGCAAAATTTTAGGAACAGATATATAGATGTAGCAGGTATATATATATGGGAGGAGATCATGAAATTAATCATGTGCAGTTGGGTTCACTGTAGTAATAAAAAGCAGCCAGTTGAAGTCTTCCAAATCATGTAATTTGAGTAGTTGAATATGATTGAATAACCTACTTTTCATACAAAAAGAGCAAGGTGGTCACGTATGATTGGATATGTAGAAAAATGGTTTTGACATATCTGCAAAGGTAAATCTTATTAGGCAATACAATCACATTACTTTTATGGGGTATAATTAAAAAGAAACATTAATTTGATACGATAATTGGGTTAAGAAGACTGTTTGGGTTGAAATTTTTCTCCGGAAAAAAGGTTGGGGAAAGATGGATTTGGATGAATCAAAGGGAAAGAAAGAAGAAGAAAATTCAATATATCATGAGGAAAATAAGAATAAAAATTAAGTGGTAAAGTTTTACACGCAGTGAATATGTATGGAGTTCCAGTTCCACACTTTCCAGATGGCTCAGTTAGCATCCTGCAACCAATTTTGCCTTCTTTGAATGGGAAAGAAAATTTAAAATCAATTATATATATATATATATAGTTTTTTTTTTCTTGTTGGGGGCTTGAGGCCACTTGAATTTTCCAGTTCCTTCACTTAATTAAAGCATTTCTGCTTCATTAAATTCACAGGTTTGAATGATGATAATCATGTGGACCAAGACCAAAAATCTCATGCAAATCCCCTGAGTTGTTCTTATGTTTAACCTCAACAACTTCCTAACCATTATTGCAGAAATTCAAAAGAAGGATATGAATAAAATTGAATGAAAACATTTCTTGTGACGACAATGACATTGATTTCAAGCATTGAACTTGGGTTCCTATTGTTCTCTTTGTCTTGTAATAATCTGCAAGTAAAAGCTTGTCCATGTTTTTCATCATGGGTGGTGAGGGATACTTTGAAAATTCTTTCATGTCTCAAGAACAAACAGCTGGAAAATAATTACCTTATTACGCGGCATAGCCTGAGTACCCTTTGGTTAACAGAATGAAAAAATCATTCTAGGATTCCATTTTTTCCTTATTATATATCCATTTGTGGAAAGTTATGCCTTCCATTTTATCCTAAGCATGCAAAAAGATTCTTGATAAGCTCAAGTAACCCCCAAAAATTGACCATAAGTAGTAAAAAGTTGCACATTCTTTAAATATATGCCATGCATTTTTTTCAGATGTTATAATTTTGATGGTGGAAGTGTTGCGTGTAAAACTTTTTCCAGGAAAATAATTCCATGATGAATATGAAAATGGGATTTTGCAGGTATTTTGGTCTCCTACGTCCTACCTACCTCCCCTGTTTGCCCCAACTTGGAATTGAAGGTTAAGATTTGCATTTCTCTTTCAGTTGGGAATGGAAATTTTGTGTGTTTTCATTTTCATGTTACTATCTGATATTTTTCCTTTTCAAGTCATTGTCTTAGATATCTTGAACAGTGTTTGATTGACTCATGTCATGGTTTTTGCTTAACCAACACAATAAGATAATAATGGAATTAAGTTGCTAATAAGGGGGATGAATTCACCGGCCAAAACAGAGAATGTATAGTGGAATTAAGTTTCAAGCACCTTTTTAAGTGGATTTTTGCTCTTTTTCCAGCATGATACTTGAAGGCTGGTTTGACCTATCCTCTAATCATGTTGCTTCTAATCATGCAAACAAGGAATCAACTAATTGATGATTTTTTTTTTTTAATCTTGATAGAAATTGAAATTAGTTAACTTAGCATATGGGTATTTAGTTTAAGGGGTTGATGCATGCTTTCCTTACTTCAAAGTTAGCGAAGAAAAAAAGGTATAACAAGAAGAAAACTCTAAAACATTCAATGTCAAAATATACGGGTTATAACAATTTAGCCTTTAGCTTAAACTCAATATCTTTTAGTGTATGTATGGAATTAGGATAAAATAAGATGATTTTGCATAGAATTGAATCATTTTATTTTATCATAACCTCAAACAAATCATTAGAAGGCGAGATAGATTATATTAGAGCTTAGTGTTAGTCATAGTATTGCACTTTACCATCGAAAAATTCGAATTCATGACACTTTCGAGTAGTGGAAAGAAATTAAAACATCAATTGCTTGTGCGTACAAGAAAATCAAAATTCTTCATCTATGTCAATGTCAATGTCACACCACATCTTTCATTCGTCATTCCCATCCTTTTTTGGGCTGGCTCGAACTTCGAGGCTCCAATAAGACCCTTTGAAGGTCCATTTTGATAAGTTGTCGGGAAGAAAGCCCAGAAATATGGGCTTGTTCTACTACGCAAGGAGTATATGGCTAACTTCAGTTACTACTTTGTTAGCCCAATCCAGTTTACAGTTAAATGTGGGCACCCTCATACTAGAGTAGACTTCACTAATCATCACTTTTTATTGAACAAAGTCGCATATAATTCCCATTTTTTTGGTACTAACATCGACCGGTATCCGATTACATTTAACATCGATTGAAAGTTGAGCCGCATCAGATCCTAAATGAGAAAAAACTCTCCCAACATCTATTTTCTGTCCATTCACAAGATTTGAAAATGAGAAATTACTTAGACAATATTAAACTCACAAGATTTGTAAACTGTTTCAGTGAGATATTTGGGGCCCTTCATTGGATATAGTACTCATCAGAGTGCTTATAAGTGCTATGATTTTGTTAACAACAGAATATACACATCTGGGCATGTGATTTTCAATGAGAAAGAGTTTCCATTTCAACCAAACAGCAATTCCTCTTCATCATCTCCGAGTTCCATGGTGAGTCCGCCTCTTCCAAGCCTCATTCAATTACTCCCATCACCGGTTACACCATCAAGTGCAGCAACTCCACAAAGGTTAGCTACCTCCGATTCTTCTTTTTCTTTATCTACATCTTCACTCAATTTAAATACTACCGTGGAACCACATGAAATTGCCTTGGAACAGGAGATTACTTCTTCAAATGAGGCAGCCGAGCCTACTGCCTCCGAACCACCTACAGAAACAGCTTCTCCTCTTGTTTCAGAATCTTCACAATGCCTCGGAAACAAAGATCCTCTCACATACGAGTAGTGATTCATAAGCCAATTGAGAATTCTCATCCCATGCAAACAAGAGCCAAGAATCAAATCTTCAAACCAAAGTCAGCTAATCTTGCTACAAAACATCCATTCTCTATTCTATCAGAACCAACTTGTGTTACTCAAGCCATGAAAGATGAGAATTGGCGTCGAGCAATGTCAGAAGAGATCAATGCTCTTCTTCGAAATGGCACTTGGGAGCTTGTTCCTCCTTCCTCTTCACAGAATGTAATAGGTTGTAAGTGGATCTTCAAACTGAAACGCAACTCAGATGGTAGCATCTCTAGATATAAAGCGAGGCTTGTAGCAAAAGGATTCAATCAAAGACCAGGAGTTGATTTCAAAGAGACATTCAGTCCAGTAGTTAAACCAACTACTATTAGAATTGTTCTATCGATTGCTACTCAGAGACAATGGCCAATATTGCAGCTTGATGTCAACAATGCGTTTTTGCATGGGACACTCACTGAAACAGTTTACATGAAGCAACCTCCAGGTATGATTGATTCCTCTAATCTAACTCATGTGTGCAAATTGACAAAAGGCCATATATGGATTGAAACAGGCTCCTCGTGCATGGTATAATGAACTTCGATCCTTTCTGTTGGGTTTCGATTTCAAACAATTACATTCAAATACTTCCTTGTTTCTTTATCAACAAGATGAAGTGATCACTTATTTTCTTGTTTATGTGGATGATATACTGCTTACTGGAACTAGCAACTCTCACTTACAAGAAGTAATCTCTGCTCTTTCCAACAAATTCTCACTTAAAGATCCAGCACCTCTGAGCTACTTCCTCGGCATAGATGCAATTCCAACGCCCTCTGGTCTATTCTTATGTCAACGCAAATATGTTGTATTTTTGCTAGAACGCACATCAATGCTAGATGCAAAGCCGGTCTCTTCTCCTCTACCATCTACATGTTTATTTGCTAAGGATGATGGTGAACCCCTAGAGGATGCCTCATTATACAGAAGTATTGTTGGAACCTTGCAATATCTACTAATTATTAGGCCTGATCTCTCCTTTGCAGTTAACAAGATGGCTCAATTCATGAACAATCCCACTATGGTTCATTGGCAAGGCCTTAAACGCATCCTGAGGTTTCTGAAAGGTACTGCTTCTTATGGAATTTTACTAAAGTCTACTCCATCTCCTTTTCAATTGGTTGCATACTCGGATGCCGACTGGGCAGGTGACACTGGGGATAGGAAGTCAGTCTCGGCCTTTCTTGTCTATTAGGGAGGCAATCTCATTTTTGGAAGAGCACAAAACAAAAGACGGTGGCAAGATCATCGACTGAGGCCGAGTATAAAGCAATAGCCAATGCTGCATCAGAATTAACTTGGGTGCAAAACTTGATTTCTAAACTTGGCTTATCATGTACAAAGACTCCAATCATCCATTGTGATAACATGGGAGCTACACATGGAATTAAATATCCGTCGATATCTCGATATATCCGTCGATATATCCGATATCTGTACCCCTCGATATAAATATCCAAAAAAATTTCAATGTCACGGGATATCCGTCGATATATCCGTGTATCCGTCGATATATCCGTTTATCCGTCGATATTTATCGATATCTCGATATATCCGTAAATATCCGTAAATTTCCATATTAAATTAAATATTTTTTTTTCATTTTTACACATAAAATTACAGAAACAATCAAATTAGGAAGAACAAAATGAGGACACAAAGTAGGCAAATGGGTCTTCCAAAAAGTGGCAAAAGACCCAATTGAATGGTGATTGAGGGGCTTCTTAGTAAATAAATAATACATGATTTGATGGTCAATAAATGCTTTCACATTCAACTAGTTAAAAATTCTCGCAATTACAAAAAAGGGCTTGAGGAAAAAGGGAATGGTGAGAAATGGTGAGAAACTAAGGGTCTTCTTAGTAATTAATCAAGTGAAAAAAGACATAAAAGGACAAAAAATGTTCAAATCGAGCTTCCTCATCGATCCTCAAAAGGAGCTTTTAGTAATATCCTTGGGTGTTCCAAATAATATGTAGTATATATATTCCTAGCATTCCCATTTTGGTATTCGACAGAACACTTCTATATCATTTTTTTTCCCAAAGCTTTGTTCAAAGTAAAAGTCACATTGTTGTCAAAATATCTGTTTCAATTAAGTCTCGGTTTTGGTCATCTCAAGAATTGGAAGATTCCTGACATGTATGAATTACCATTTTTGTCTTTGGCTAGAAGGCCAAACACTTTATCCAAAATTTTTAGATTGTTCGAATTATGCAAAATTTTAATCGATGTGTTTGTGCATGTAAGGAATCATACTATTCCTGACACGCATGCATTACCATCTTATCTTTGGCCAGAAGGCCAAAAACTTTATGCAATTTTTTTGTTCCAATTATGCAACGTTTCATCATGCATAAGTATATTTGATTTATAGAAAAGGGAGAAGAGCAATGCATGAACTCACTGATGAGTTTAGCTCAATGAGCTTAACGGCTGTATCTAGTTCATTTGGATATGGAGGGTATTTTGAATCAAATTCTAGTTATGGTACTAGATCTGGAGCAGATGAGTTTGAATCATCGGTTTCATCTAACATGTATCCAGAGTATCCACTTGAACAACAGATTTATAATGAGCATCCGGTGCAACAGCCAGGCGCGCATGCCGTTTCAGGTGAGTGCCCCCTATTGGATGGCTAGCAAGTATTAGTCGAGAGGCATATTTGGAACATGTGCACAATTATATGGTGGTTTATTAAACCTTATATGTCATGACTTGAATAGTTTAACTGATTACCGTCCCCGGGGGAGATGATACATCCATGCCTAGTAGAAGGCATAGCAGTGGTAACTACGGTAGCGGTGATTTTGAGCCTCCAAGAAATTCAATGTGGTACTGAGGTTGTGTTTGTGCTTTGGATTGTGTTTTCTGACTAAAATAATGTGAAATAATGCACTTATAAATATGATCTAGTACTTTTTTGCTTCAGAAAAAAAATTATCTCAACTTATGCATTTAATGACGTGATTTATTTGGTAACCATCATTTTGAAGATAAAATAAATGTATAATTCCACTAAAAAAATGTATAATTAAATTAGTATATTTGATTTATACATATTATATATGCTTTTCACAGTAAAAAATATTAAAAAAATAAAAAATAATGTCTACATATATTCTATTTATCATATCTTGATTCTAAAATATGTGGAAATATGTAAATAAGAATTAATCAAAATTTCAAGGCAAAATTCAAACGTTTACTATAAATATCCGTCGTTTTAGTGCATTTTGAACCACTTATTTTTTAATTTCATCGATACCTCGATATATCCGTCGATATATCTATTCGATATATCCATGGATACCTGTATTAAACTCCATGGAGCTACATATGTCTCGACTAATCCTGCATTACATTCCAAGATGAAGCATGTATCCATTGATTTTCATTTTGTTCGAGACAAAGTGAATGCAGGCTTGTTAAATGTTAGTCATGTCTCTGCACAAGATCAACTTGCTGATCTTCTTACCAAGCCATTGCCAAGACAACGCTTCTACCAACTAAGTTCCAAGATTGGAGTCCTACCCTAGTGACTCAATCTTGAGGGGCATGTATGACGATAGGGTAGTTAGCACAAGACTAGGACTATTTATCCTAGTATAACAAAGTTTTAAATTCAATTTATAATTTGAAATTGTAATTATTTAATTAGTTATACACTTGTAATCTAATGATGTATTTATACATGAATAGAAACCTCAAAAGATTAAGCCTCTTTTATCCTAATCATTTCTCCGGTAAACTTTACAACACTTAACTCAACATGTATTAGTCATATAAGTTCCCTTTAAAAGAAAAAAGATACATATGGTTATCTATAGACTTCATCATTTAGAGGTCTTTAATTATAGATATATGATGATTATAAGTTACACATTGAAAAGTGACTTTCTCTCACATATGAAATTCGAACTCTGATAACCATGAATCCATCTCCTTGCACTTAGTTTGAACTATAAGAAATTGAATATGAAAAATACATAAAAGAATAAAATAATGCTTAATTAAAAATTTTGGGTGATTACGTTTTGATTTCTTCAACGTAGATATAAATATATTCAATTATTTATGTGGAAAAACTATAAACTATATATATACGTCATACGTGTATATATATGTATACATGTATATATATAAAATAAAAAACAATAATTATGGGTATTTTTGACTTTCTAACAATTTAATATAATATAACATAACATATTTATAAATGGTTTGGTTAAACGATCTATTTAACATTATATAATTTTCTCTTCGGTTATCCAATTAAGGTGATTTAAGTGTCTATTAAAAGATTGTTCCATGATCTACAGTTTTCATTAAGGACTCGAAAACTAAATTTAATGTTTCAAGTATCAAAAATGCTTCCGAAAAATTTGTTGTTTCGGTTAACGAGAATAGATGGTCCACTTAATATTATATAACTTTTGTTCTAGATGTCTGATTGAGATGATTCAAATGTCTCTTGAAAGGTTGTTCCATGATCTACAACTTTCATGAAGGACTCGAAAACTAAATTTAATGTTTAAGGTATAAAAAATGCTTCCAAATAATTAGTTGTTTCGGTTAACGGAAATAGACGGTTTACTTAATATTACATAATTTGAGCTTATGATGGAAATTGGATCCATGGAGAGTTTTTTTTTTCAAACTTCCCAAAATACCTTTGGTCTTTAACTCAAATAACAAAATAAAATCATGGAATAACCGAAATACCCCTATCAATTTGTTCTTAGATTAATGACGCTAATTCTTTAGACCGGTTTTTTTGTTGGATCCTTACTTAAGTCCAAATCTTTCAAAATAAATGACCTAAAGCAATTGGTCATCGTCCTCATTTGGCAAACCCATAAATCACCAATAATATGTTGAAAACTGATTGGGACTATTGCATATCAAGTGCAAGAACATATTCCCGCTGTGAAACGTGCGGGTTCTTATCTAGTATATTTAAAGGTTGTTTTAAGGACATGTCTAATCTTGTTTTCCGCGCAATACACACGCATGCACTAAAAAGAAAATAAAGATAATATATGCCTATATCATCAAACGATCAGTCAAAAATTTGTGACAAAAACATTGTTCTTTTAAATAAAACTTTCTTAGAAAAAGTTAATGGTCGATCACAATACAAAGTGGATGGTCCTGGATGAGCATTTGAGCAGATAGAAAGAGAGAGAGACTGACTAGTTATGTAGACAAAGACATAAGAATAGTAAAATTTCATAGAATTCTTCATGGGTCTCTTCTCTCTTTGGCATTTGTTCAAAAGAAAAGAAAAGAAAGGAAAGGGAAAGTAGCAGCACTAGCTAGCTTTATATGCTTCCACTTTAAGATCATCATCATCTTTTATTATACTTATACTTATTATATATATATTTTAGCCACATACATATTCAAACTCACATTCTTTCAAACATATACATCTCATCAAAAGCAATTGTTCCTTTCTCTTTGAGTTTCTTCTCTACCTTAACTTCCTATATGTATTCCTTTTCAATCATCGACCCTTCCATACCCCCCGTTATGACTCTTTTCATCTGCACTTGAAATTGTGAGGATTTAGATTCTTGATCACTAATAGGTAACATCATGTAACTATTAATGTTATAGCGTCCAAAATTTACCGATTTCCTTGTCAACCTTAACATTATTTTCAGTATAAAAGTTAAGTAAGAGGACAAAATAAAAGGGAATACAACATCTCAAAAAAGAACCCATTTATAATTTTTGGGTCAAAAAGGTACCATCATTATTTTAGCCATTTTGCCTTAGTTGTGAAGGAATTAAATAACAAAAGCAAATCTTCTTCTCTCCTATTGAGATATACATATAGAGAATTTGGTATATGTTTACAATCAATAGATATTCTCTCAAAATAAACCTAGATCACAAATGTGCTTGATTCTTAATTTCTTATACTTGAGAACTTGTTAAGAAATCTCAAGAAATATATATAGTAATTAATGTTGATTGATCTAATGATTGGTGCTTGTGGTGTTAAACTGTTAATAACTTTCTCATTAGACCAAGAGAAACTGCATTTCGAATGATTAATTAATGATTAAGACAAAGTTAATTCCTACAATAATTTTTTTTAATGGTCTTCTTATGCCTTGTTAATGCCAATGTTGAGATAGGTGTCTAGTGGAGAATATCTGCATGAAAATTTCAAAAAGAAAAAAAAATATGGAAAGAAGATATTCCAAGACAAATGCATAGGGTTCATTGGTTGGTGTTAAGTGCAATGTAAGAGAGTAAAGCAATGATATGTTTCCTTGATTCCATTAGAGTAAGAAATTATGCTTAAATATAGTGGATGAGAATACAAACTAAAAAGCTTTGATAAAAAGGTTTGGAGATTGCTACAAATCTTGCCTAAAGAAAGATTCTTAGGGCTTTGTTATCTTTTGGGGAGAAGTGAAACCCATTCCTCTTAGGATGGGAACTACTTATTTTTCTTCAAAATTTTCTTTCTTGTTTTTTTTTTTTTGTATATTTAATAGGTGATGGTATATATTCCCACATAACTAGCCATTGGGGGACAACTGGCCTACACATGGGAAAATGGCTATCTATAATTGATATATTTTCATTTATTGTTACAAACCAAATTATTTTCTAATGTCACTTGGATCTTCAATTTCCTTTGTAATATCATATGCAAGTACTATGTACAAAAAGATTAATAATAAATGAAAAATTATTGCTCTTATAAGCTAATATATATTGTCACTTGATCCAAACTTTGATGAAGTCAAACCCCAAAATTTCACATGAAAAGGAATCTTGGCCATTTCACATGAAATGGAGTAACTTAAACTTAAAATATTTCCTAAAATTAATCTTTGACATTCAAATATATTTTAATCTAGGCATGATAGATGACTTCAATTTCAAGTATATGTGGCATAAGCAAAGCGATAAATAGAAATGAAAATGATTGACATCATCATATGGCAAATTGTTGGGGTATTAATTTTAGATCACTCTCTTATTGAGCCAATAGAAATGGAATTACTAACTTCTTTTCCCCTTAGCTAACTAGTTGACCAAAATTTTATTAATAAAAATAAAAATAAATGGTTTTATAATTTCTCTACTTTTTTTTGAGAAATAAACTTTTGATTAATGAGATTGGAACTACAAACGCACAGGAAGACCCGTACACCGCTACATGACCCCTTCCCCAAGGAATACAATTGAAAACCCCTTCCCCAAGGAATACAATTGAAATCTCATAGCACAAACAAATAACAAATTAAACTCACATTCAGTAAGAGTTGAATCCAAGACCTCATGATTAAGGTATGCTGGAACTAAGAATTCAATATTATACCATCAGACCAAATGGCCGATGGCATAATTTCTCCACTTTTAAATATATGATTTTTTTGAGTTCTTATTGATTTTTATATCCCACTACAAAAGTTTTGATTCTTTGGGTCCCTTTACTCCATCTACATGGTTCTCCTCTAAGCTGAGCTGCCATGCCCAGAGAGAGAATAAGACACATCATAACTATCCAACGTCTTCACTTTTTTTCCCATAATAAACCAAACCTATTAATTTATTAATTGAGATGATATATATACGAAAATAAATTATTTTCGTTTCTATATTACATTATCAATATTTTAAAACTTGAATTTAGGACCTTAACTTGAATTTAGGACCTTAACTTTAATAATTGGCTTATTGCTCAAAAAGTCTCCTAAATTTACACGAAGTGACCAAATAAGCCTCTAAACTCTAATTGCAATCAAATAAGCCCATGAACTCTTAAAAAAGTTAAATAAGCCCTTTTTCTAAGACTAAATGCTCAAATAAGGATTAAACGTTTTACGGATTTTCTCAAATAAGGATCAAAATACACAATTCCAACAAATTAAGATATATACTTAGCAAATTTTTAAAAATTAGGGAATTCTTAAATGAAAAACAATGTTTCTCATGCGTACACGTTTGTTAGGGGTCAAAACGGTGAGACCCAAAGCCCGCAAAAAGGCCCAAACACACATCATATCATCAAAATATACCCATCACAACACACATAAATAACCCTCTTTATAACAAGGGTCCATGGTTTTATCACAAGCCCACCACATTTGTAATGGGCCACCAACACAAAGGGTCCAATAAAGCATGCTCATGCATTTAGGGCCCAAACAAAGCTTATGGCCCAATGAGCCACGAACGCAAGCCGAAGCCCGCCACATTAACACACAGAGTCAAAGATTCCACGGTGAAGGGTCTCCATCGTCACATGGCGATTGTTGCAGCGCCGCTTAAGGGGAAGCCTGGATGCCGCAGGAAAGATGCCAAGGAGCGAATATTGCCAAAGGGAGTAATCGTTTACTCAATCCCATATTCAATTACGTTATGAAAAGCTAATTATCACAAAGAAAACACATTAATCCTTGGATTTGCAGGGAACGTGGATCAAGACCACGAAGCGGGAAAATACTTTGAAGGAGTGGCTTGGATGGCATATGAGGATGGGAATCTGCCAAGGGTTATTTTTGGGCGAGACAACTTGCTTGGGAGTTGTCTCCCGCTTCAAAGATAAGGTCTTGGCAAGAAAGGGAAAGAATCTGCAGCGGTTGACTTGCTGCAAGAATCTCAGAGGTGAAGTCGACCCGGCACTAAAAAAGGCAACACGATTCAAAATCAAAGGAAAGCAAGCTCAGGCGTAACCCGATATGGAAGATGTCGTGACAGAGAGTTGGTGAGATCTACGGCAAGAATCATGCCATGAAGGGTTCCGTACTGCAAAAGAGGGCCTATAAATAATCACGGATAAGACTTCATCTAAAACGATTAGCATACCCAGAACTTCACCTCACTCTGCAAAATACTTTCAAATTGCTTTCTTTCAATTTCTTTCCCTTTTAAAGTGGTTCCCATCTTCTTTCTTCAAGCCAATTTTTCAAAGTGTAATCCCATGAGTTTAAAATGAATAAGAGTGCAATTCTTCTACTTGATTTTGGTTTGCAAGTAATGCTCTGTTCTTAGCGTCGAAAAACAGGGGAAAATAGAGTCTGTATTGTCTTCTTCAAAGTGGCAATCTTGCGGTGGACCCTTCTCCACTGCACAATTCACCATCACCGCAACCCGGCTTTCTTGAATCTCCCTGACGAGTTGCGTTTTCACTGTACTTCTCTCTTTTCATCGCAACAACTTCTAAACGCTATAACCCGACTTCTCCCAAAACTCGTCGCGGAGGTTGCGTTTCACTCTCTTCTAAAAACTCGATTTCTATTTTAAGAAAAAGGGATCGGCCCAAGCCCATTTGGGGCCGAGACTGATTAGCCCACACTCTCTGCACAAAAGGCTCCCCGCAATGTTGAATTTGATAGAGAAATGATATTATCATGTTAACTAAAAATCAAACCCTATTAATCAAAATAAATTCATTAAACAAAATATGTTATAAAATTATCGTGTGCTTTTCAGGGACTAATTATTTGACCGTTTTGTGTAAATTCAGGGGCCTTTTTGAGCAATAAACCTTTGATAATGTGTGGACTGATGAAGTACTTAAGATGATAATTTCAAGTGTGCCCCAAAGTCTTGAAGTTTTATTTTGCATAGATATATAGCAAATATATATAATGTGTGGACTGATTCAATTATTCATACGAATTTTGTTCGTATGGGTTTGTATGATTCTGTCGGACTTAATTTATAAACAAAGCAAATTGAAGGTATAATAATACAATTAATGGTATATAGTTGGACCCTTAAATTAACTTTAATGCTATCCGTGAATTTATAACAACAAAATATTTAGAATAATAATTATTATTACTATCATTTTGGTATGTAAAAATGTAACTATATGGAAGGTTAGGGTAATCTGTGAACATATTAATTAACATATATTTTAACAAAAATATTAACATGATTTTTCTTATTCACTGGATTTCATCGGTAGATTATTTATGCTTAAAAGATCAACGGATTCAAATCCCATTGCTATGCAAAAAAATTTGGATCTTAACCATTTGTGTCAACATGGCTGAACAAATTTATTTATTTTATGATATATATAATATGCTAACTTATTGCTGAAGTTTATCAAACGAAATTTAGGGTGGGAAAAAGTAATTTATACTATTCCTAAACTTTCAAATTGTATATTGCAAAAAGAATAATTGGAAAAATTGGAAAATTCTTTTTGCATATATAAAATTGATCCAGTGATAGTGGATGGATGCACTAAGCAACCTTTGGAAGCCAACCACCTAATCAAATTCAAGGAAAGTGAAAGACACATGCTGTGGCACTATCTCAAGGTTTTGCTTGTGTTTGCATTTGTACATTTGATAGGTCAACTAATCTAATTTATTGTACTTTATATAATATATTATTCTTATATACCATATAGTATTTGTATATATCAAATAGGTCATTATCACGAGGGAAAAAAAATCTAATAAAATCCAAGGCTATGTTACTTCTTTCCCCTGATCTAGGCTCTAGCTAGGTTTTATGAGTCATCATAAATAACATTTCAAAGTTTTTAGTATATAGTCCCTTTTATCCTAGGGAAATATTTAGGGAATAGTGATAGTGATATATTACTATCAATCACATCTTAGTTTCAGTGAATAAAATTCGATCTTATCAGCCTTAAATATTAAAAAAATATAGAGTTTTGCTAACAATTAAGTTCTCTTTTAGTAAAATGCTAACAATTACTATTAGATTAAAAGCCCATATTGACTTTCTATGCATTAAGGGTTTTGCAATTCTGGATATGCCTATTTTCCTTTTAAGTGCTTGGCACTATATGGTGCCCAAAATATGTGTATGGAAATGCATCACTAATAACAAGATAATAGTATTCAAATCTTTTTTTTTCCTACCGGTATCTAAAACTTTGCTCTGTCTAATCCGGATTCGACTCGGATTACGCACCTGAGTTTAATGAGTGAGTCTACCAATAGAGACCACTGTGTATGCAAGGTCCATATTGACTTTCTATACATCAAGGGTTTTGCAATTCTGGATATGTCTATTTTAAGTGCTTGGGACTATATATGGTGCCCAAAATATGTGTATGGAAATGCATCACTAATAACAAGACAAGAGTATCCAACTCTTTTGATCAGCAAAGCCATCATTATTAATCATCCATCTCAAAAATTTCAAGCCCCACCATGTGTTTATGAGACATTTTTTATTATTCCATTCCATTAACCTGACCTTTTTTCCCCTCTTATCTTAATTAGGATATTTCCATTATTATCAATAAAAGACACTCCAACATCTTTAACAGCTCTATATATGTTTTGGTTTTGTAATACTATAGCACTCATAATAAATGAATTGTATGATAATTTAGATAACTTTATTAATACCCTTTACCAGACAAATTATACTCCTTCAGTCTTTTTTTTTGTTTGATCCCCCATTTGACATTGATGAAGTTTGAGAATAGAGATTTGACTTTAGTGTATTTAATGTTAAAGCTTAAAATCTTGTACAAAATTGATCTATCATGTTGTCAAAGGTTAAAAGAAACCGATAATGGTAAGAAGATCAGTTATAAAAATTGGTCGTAGGACATAGTTTTGATTTTGACCGTGGATAAAGAAGTTGGGATAGAGGAAGTATTAATCTTGATATAGCAGTTTTTTTTATCCCATCCGATATCTAGGATTTTGCCCTGATTAATTCGGATCTGACCCGTGTTGCGCACCTGATTATCATAGGTGAGTCTCCCAACAGGAGCAGCTGCGTACGCAAACTTGAAACCTGCTTAAACTGAAATAAGCCATTTAACACTTGATCCAACCCCTTATTAGTTGACATATAACAGTGGTATATTTTTAAACTTTTCAAACAAGATTAAAAAGTTAACATATGTATTCAGATCGAACTCTGACTAATTCGATGTCGATTTACGTTTAATTTTTATTTTCTTTATTCATAAAATTCAAATTCGATATCTAAATATATTTGAAGGGTATTCAATTCCTTCCGATAAGTGTTCAAATATACCATATTCATAAAACATCTTTTTTATTTGCTTTCTTTTCATAATTTCTTTCAACAATCTAAAGTTTAAACTTTAATTGTGCTTTTTCAAAAAAAAATAAGAAACTATAAAAGCAAAGCATGACGAAACTATCATTTTTATTATTATATATGAATGAATAACAGAGTAAAAGACAAGAGTAAAAACAGGGAGAATCGCAGCCGTTAAAAGCAGCCCAACAAGATTGAGCAAACCAGATCCGACAGTCCCCCGACCGTAAAGCATGGACCCTATTAAACACTCTGGCACAAACTACTATACCCCTCAAAGATCAAATCAGAACCGTTGAAAGTCCATATATTTAAATCAAGCGATCATGATCTACCCAATACCAACTCCGCCATCGGCGTAAGTTAGTGAATCCCACTGCCTATAACAAGGCCAAGAAATAATATTCGAGCATATATCACTTGCAATTATCAAAATACCCTTGCTTTTGAAATGGATAATATCATATCCCATGGACATTTTTGACCTTTGAAATTGCCAAAGTCACTATAAATTATCCCTCAGCCTCCTCTCTACGAACCTTTAGCTGCAAAAAACACCTAGAAGCGACACTAAGGGTGACAAAAATAGTTCTTCATCCTCTCCCTTTCTTTCTTCCAATCCAAAACTTCTTCGTCGGCAAAACACTATCGGAAAAAAAATAGTTTTGAGAGTCCCCAAAATTTTGTCGGTGATAATGGAAGATTAGACTTCCCTTATTGCTTCAAAATCGAAATCGTTATTAGGTCTTTCACTTTAACAAACTTTCTATATCGAAAATTGGAGGGGTCATAGTAACATAAGTGGTGTGATGGGATCTTGTATATGTCCCTTAGAGACTCCGGCGAGGTTGCTGTGGACTACTAGTTTCTTCCGTCACAAGCTCATGATCTTTTAATCTATACAATAAATAAAACACAGAAATTTTTCTGTGTAACAATCTTTACTTGTTTCTTACAGCCATTTTTTTGTGTCTTTTACTGACGAAATTCGTCGCTGAAAAGTTTAGACACAAATTTTCCACATCTAAACCTACATATATAGATACAGTTTGAGAAGGAGAAGGTATATATAAAAAAATGGAGTCTGGCCGCCTTTTCTTCAACCCCTCTACATGCCAAGGCAACATGCTGTACCTTGGGAATGGTGAATCCTTTTTTCGAGGTGATTTTATTTTCGTCGTCTTATCTTTTTTTTTGTTACAATAGTAGCATTTTTCTTAGTAACTTTAGTTTAGTTGAGTAATAGAATTATGGGTCATGCATATCTATAACAAACAAATGTTTTCTTTGTTGTTCTTATAATCTTGAGGCCTGTTTTGGATTTAGTGGATAGTATGTTAAGTCAATTTCTTTTATAATTTTCCAAATTTTGCTAATGTTTTTGTGACAATATGGTATTAAAGGGGCAAGAACGATGAATAGCATGGGGGAGACCTCAAAGAAGCGACCCTTCTTCAGCTTGCCGGAGGAATTGTATGATGAGGAGTACTACGACGAGCAGTCGCCGGAGAAAAAACGTCGCCTTACACCAGAGCAGGTAAGTCAATTTAATGTTGAGTCTTTCAAAGTGTGAAATCAGTTTACATTTGACAACATGCTTCTTAGATATGATATGATACGAATATGAACATATATTCCACCACCCTTTAAGATTTGAGTAATATTTTTTTACCATATTTAAGAGAATCAAATTCTCTTTCATTTTGATTGTTTTTTTAAGATCATACGGAATATTTTTGAAGAACTTAGATATGGGTGAAATTAATTTTGGGTTAGAATTTTAAGATATGGGAAATTGATGAGAGTGATGGTGTTTTTATGTGTGTGTTAATTAAGGTCCACATGCTAGAGAAGAGCTTTGAGACAGAAAACAAGCTGGAGCCAGAGCGAAAGACCCAGTTGGCTAAAAAGCTGGGGCTGCAGCCACGGCAGGTGGCCGTGTGGTTCCAAAACCGCCGTGCTAGGTGGAAGACCAAGCAGCTTGAAAGGGACTATGATCTCCTCAAATCTTCTTATGACTCCCTTTTGGCAAATTATGACTCTATAGTCAAGGATAATGAGAAACTCAAATCTGAGGTATTCAGACGCATATCTAACTTCGTGAATTGTTTTTTGGGTACTTGAAATTATCCGAAACTTGAACTATTGATCATTGAATTTAAGAATTCAACACTATAAAACGAACTAAACACATGTCAGACAAAAAGTAGAGTAATTGATATATAATCAAAATAAATAAATAAATTTTATTTTATTATGATAATAACAAAGAGGGACTTGAATCCAGATCCCAAATTTGTATTCACTAGATTACTAGATGTAGTAGTTGATGATTGGACATTTTGAGATTTATGAATAGATTTGGGTTTATTATAAGCAAGTTGAAAATAAAGAAGAGCATATGTAATCTTATGATCTCAGAAACTGTTATGGAGAAAAGATGGATTGAAAGATATAAGAAAGTTGATGAAATTCTTCTCGGGGAGACCTGGCTCTAGATGATTGGATATTGCTTGTTGTGGGCCATGAGATAAGGAGAGATTCGACTTTTTTTTATTAAGAAAACAAGACAAAACATGTGTTTTTATAATATAGGCAAGGCATAGCATCTGTTCCAAACTCCACCTTTGATTTACAGCGACAGTTTTTAAAGTAATCTAAAAATGAAGAATATACCTTCGGCACCTTTTTTTTGTCTCCAAAATATGCTTAAGACTTCTTCATCTCTCACAAACACATTATTATTATATGCTAAACAAAAGCTTAATTCCATTGTTTGTTCTAATATGGCAATTTGTCCTTTTTTACCTCTGTAGGTGGCTTCCTTGACTGAAAAATTACAAGCCAAAGATGTGACTGCAGAGCCAGTAGTAAGTCAAAAGGTCGAGCTCTGCCCAGTTGAGACAGTTTCTTCCCCTCAATTTAACGTGAAGGTTGAGGATCGTCTCAGTACCGGTAGCGCCGGGAGTGCAGTCGTGGACGAGGATGCTCCACAGCTTGTTGACAGTGGTGATTCATACTTTCCGAATGATGAATACCCTGGATGCGTCTGCCCTATCGATGGGGCTCAATCGGAGGAAGACGATGGCAGTGATGATGGCCGAAGTTACTTCTCCAATGTGTTCACAGCCACCGAGCACGAGCAGCAACATGAAGAGCCATCAGGATGGTGGGTCTGGTCCTAAAGGATTTCTTCAATAATCTGTACCATTTATAGTGTAATATCAAGCTCCAAGACTGCATATGAAATCAAATGAACTATTAGGAAAACCCAGCACAATGAACAGGAGTAATGGCGGAAGCCCTATACGAATGGGGTGAAAGTAAATGAATAAAATTTGTAAGTCAATGGCATTATATGATAGTAGCTTTGTTAACTTGCTTCCCTTTGAGCTCACCACTTAAAAAGCAATGTAAACACAAATAAACATGAAGGAAAGTTATTTTGAACCCTACGTACAAGTAATTCCTCGAGAAGTCCAGCGAATAATTAAGCAAATCTTGAATCTCTCAACATCATAGAAATGAGTCTCTTCTTCCTTTACTCAAACAAACATAAGCAAGAATAGTCTTGCTTTAGTGCGTAGAGAACAAAAAATTGATTACCAGAAATGAAATCAATAATTCAGCAGCCCATAAACATATGATGGAATATGGATTAGGACTTTAATTGATCAAGAACCCATTTTAAATGCAACTATTCAGAAACCAAACTAGCTATGCCTACAAAAGCTACCCTATCAAGCAAGAGCTACAAGTTCAACAGTAAACTGCAACAGAAGAAGAAATATCAAGGACGTGTTAAAATTAGAAACCAACCTACCAAAGTGACATTTGACTTGTTCAGAGTCAAAAAATGAATTTTGCTAAAGTGGGCTCCAAACATCCACTCAATGAAGACACTTCATGTGAAGCGGCACAACCCCACCTCACAACCCACTTTGCATACAAACTTTATTAGAATCTGTTCTTTACCACTTCCAACTTCCTTTTCCTTGTCCCTTCCGTCTCACATTCGCAATCCCTAGCATATATGCACTTTGACTATATTCCCAATTTTGTAGCTTTTGACTTCAAATTGATCATAGATCATCAACTACAATAACTCAATCCTATAGTGGCCATTCTCTCTCCATTTTTATTTTTATTTTTTCTAAAGCTGCTACGTTACTGCAATGCATATGCCATGGCCAATATAGCAAATCTACAGAGAAGACAGATATCAATAAAATCAGAAAATTTAGAGTTTAAGCAGACAACCTGGCATCATAACAAATCAAACATCAAAAAGATGGGGAAATGGGGAACATCACATTCTAAGTTGCTTGTGTAATCAACAGATCACAGATCTGAAACAAGTCAATTTTCATCAGGCCCCAAGAAAGGGGGAATTTATTCCCAGAGACATTAGTGATCCATGACATTGGGCTTGTATCCACATCAAACCACAAAAGATGCTCCAGTTCCATGGTTTTACATCATCTAATAATGACATAACATCCCACCACACCCGTTCTATGGTTTCCTAAGGAAAAAGGCTAAGGGAAAAGCAGAAGAAAAGATGGATGACTAGGAAAAAACAATGAATTGTGGAAATTATGTCTACCAAAGTTATGAAATTCTGAACTGCCAAATTATTTGAAGGAAAAAAAAAAGTAGCATGGTGTAACGAGAAATTACCTGTCTCAAGGTGTAAGGCAGGCTATTAACATTTTCCTCCACGCACTGAACCCCATAATCCGGCAATGTTCCTAGCAGGATAAAGCTGTATCAAAGCAACTTTAATTCCAAAGCGAACCCTTTCAGGCCGGTCAGCAGTTGGACAAGGCATCAAGATTCAATTGAAATATTTAGCCAACAATGACCTAGCATTTTACAAGGTAAGAGATGAAGGTATGGACATTATTCAAATAGCAAAACAGCTACCACCTACTGCCAGCTAGCTTATTCAAAATAAAAAATAAAAATAAAAATTAGAAAAAACGAGCAAAGAAAAACAAAGAAAGCAAGAATCTGCATTCTTCAATGGTACTCTGGCAGACATCTGTGGAGCACCAGATGAAAAACAAAAGGGTAGACAGATAGATAGCAAGAGAAGGGAGGAAAGGAGGGAACAAAGAGATATGTATAAAGAATCAAATATTGCCTACACCTGCTTAACTTCAACCCTTATCCATATATTTTTTTATGTTTACATTAATTCACGTCGTATCTGTATATAAATCATGCTCTGTGTCAAATTGCCCTTCTGCTTCCCAAGAAAGTAATCAAAAAGATGCAGCAGAAATCAGTCCAAAATTGGATGCATTCTCACTTGTCAACTGCTTATAGTGCTTCCAAACTGGATGCACTACTGCGAATTCTGCTTCTGAAGCATAGCATCCCAGTTAGCATGTTAGCCTTAACAATATGTACATGAGGCAATGACAGCACAACTGTAAGTCCAAACAGTCGGGACCAACCTGAACCAGCAAACCAAACATTTTGGTTCTGGTTCTAGGCCCTCCTATGTTCCTGTGACACATTCCTGCCACCAGCTTCCCTTGCAACCGGGATAAATTTGGATCGGTATAAGAACCTTGTTGACAGTGTTTAACCCTCTGGTTCCTTCCTTTTCTTGCTAGTCTTCCTGCTCACCTTGCACTTCTCTGGCAGATCCAAACTGGGGGGCATCTTCAGGTCTGGAATGCTGCTGGGCTTCAAACTGTCAACTGCATGGAACTCAGATGACTTCTCATAAATGATGGCTGCATCAAGGGAGTATATACGTAGGGCAAGAGAAGAGATCGTGGAAACTTTTGCCGCAGCAGATAGAGATGACCAATACCACCACTCATTCCTCAAGAACTCAGTCTTAATCATGTCCTCCAATACAATGGTTGCTTGGACCATCTGAAAAGCCAAAGAGGATATCATCTCCATTCCCATAAAATCCACATAGTTAAAAAATAAAACAGAGTTTTAAAGTAAAAAATTACATCTGTTCCTAGGGGCAAAGATTAATCTGGAAAGGAACTATTAACTGAGTTCAGACATCATGAAGAGGACCATTAACACACAAACAAGAAGCAGCAAGGGTGAAAAGGTCACTGGAGAGAAAACAAATATATTTCAGATACAAGTCGATGACACAACCCGCTATCGACAAACTCAAGGAAAGAAAATCAGTACTCTTAAAGGATTAAGGGACTATCCAACCCAACACAACATGGAAGAATTAGTTCACTACCAAATAAAAAATGTAAAATGTGATCAATGAAGAATGATAATTACAGTTTACAAATATACTAACTACTATGATAAAACCCGAAGGGATCAAGACCAACCTCATATATAGTTTCTGCAGATTTGACAAATGAACGCCAGGTCCATCTCCTTTCCATACAAGCCTTTGATGGTTTGAAAGCTTCTTCAGGGAGTGCAGCATCCATATCGAGTAAATTAATCTTCAGTTGCCTTGATATCAGTGAAACCTTACCAGCAAAGGGCCTTAATGAAGATTGGGGGACTACACAGCAGCGATCAATACACAGTTCGGAAGAATACTTATTTGATGAGGATGTTCTATCCCTTTGTTCCAAACATCTCAAAGCTGGTCTTTTGGTCTTCTGTGCCTCAATCTCATCGGTGGCAGATCTTCTGAATTTGTCATCAGATAAGCCTTCATGGATTCCATTAGCCAGACTTCTTTTCCCTTGTGAATAAACAGGCCTATCTGTAGCCTTCAACTCATCCCCTAAATTCCTAACTTCTTGGTGTGGAGGAACAATCATTAGTGTAGAATCACCAACAAAATGAGTAACAGATGAGACAAATGATGGAACCCCATTTGAACCAATAAGACCTATTTCACGCACTAATTCTTCATTAGAATCCCTCGTCACAAATTTAGTACTGATCTCTTCAAAGTCATGTGGACAAACAGCCCCTTCATTTTGAAATTTGATCAACCTCGAGCTCAACCCGGAATGCCCAATTCTAGAAGTTTCACGAATTTCCATGTCAACAGTACAATCTACCCGATTAATATCAAAATTCAAATTCTTCTTTCCTTTTGAAGATTCACCGACCGAGTTGCCCTTCTCATTTGCTGGTGGACCTAGATTGCACCCACCTTCATTATGATTATCAAATTCGACATCACTAAGAAAGGTTTTGTGGCAAGAGATGCAATGGTTTCTGGAGGGCCAGATTGGCTCTAAGCATTTACACCTGTACATTTTATCCTCACTAACCATCCTCACCTTTTTTCCTCGCTTCTTTGAAGAGTCAGTTATTTCAGACTCAAAACAGGGACCATAATTCTTCTCCAGCAACATTGCTGCCTTAGTTACAATAAAAGTAGAAAAAGAAGCGTTATCAGAACAATTAGACATAGAAAAATCAGTTTGGGACTCATCCTGGACTTGTTTTTTCATTTTTTGGTAATCCTGGAGCTTCAGCTTCTGCAAAATAGTCTCTTTCAGCTCTTTTTCTTTTGGGTCATTGTCATTCAACCAATCAACGAGTCCTTCAATCTCTGCATCCTTTTGATATGTAACCCAGGGTGAACCAACTGAAATAGCATCTTTGGAATTGTACAGAAACGGACAGGAAGCTCTGGACCCCTCTGCTCTAGTCCCAGTATCTCTGCTGGCAGAAGTGAACTTCCAGTTAACTGAAGTGTTATGCACTCG
This sequence comes from Corchorus olitorius, assembly GCA_001974825.2. Taxonomy (NCBI): domain Eukaryota; kingdom Viridiplantae; phylum Streptophyta; class Magnoliopsida; order Malvales; family Malvaceae; genus Corchorus; species Corchorus olitorius. The sequence goes on along the minus strand of AWUE01020167.1, from coordinate 19,578 downwards.
ATCCTCGTAGCCCAGAAAATTTCTTCTCTTCTGCAACGCCAAACTTCCATCAACAATAACCTGAGGATGCCCACCTGGAATGGCTGAAATCCAGTATAGTCGACCAGCAGAATCACTTCCCAAAAACTCCTTCCGCACAGATAGCTTCAAAAGCTGTAATTCTAAGCTCGTAATTAAGTCCTGAAGATGTTGAATATCACTCCTGATGGTGTTCAACTCAAAGTGGTGAGATTGTAACTCATTCTCAGCAACACAAGGCACTGGCTTAGCTGTATGAAGGCTTGTCACATCAGATGGCAGACACTGTCCATTACAATCTGACGGAGATTGTGGAGAAGCCACATCCATTCTCTTAGAATCTTCCAACTTACCCTGGAAACTGGTTTCTTCTCTTGGATCCTCAATTTCCTTGGGCAAATGATTTGAAACCGGCAACTCACTTGGTCTAGATGATTTATCACTTCTTTTAGAAGATACATGGCTGGCATCCACAATCGGGTGGTCACCCTTTAATCGAGCCTCAGAATCATTAGTATTCAAAACTTGGCCATTAGTGGTTAAAGTTTTCTCTGAAGTAGCAGATGCAGATTTAATTGAACCATTAAATTCACCACCCTCTTTCCCACCATCTGGGGGAAGCGGATCACCATCCTTTGCAGCAAAATCCCCCACAGGAATATTCATACTTGTGTCAATCTTCGCAGCTCTGGCAGCAACAAAATCTTCCCTAGATTTTAGGTTTTTCCATTCTACACAGGCAGAACGTAATTTCTGATGCAACTCGGATGTCGCTTCAGCACACTGTTCAAGATGTTGGCGGATGAGGGCAGTATTAAGCAATTCATCACATAAGAACTTGAGCAAGAAGGTTCTCTGCAATAGAAGATAATGATGTTCAGTTAATTTTAAGCTAAACTGAGAGAGCTTAATACCATAAATGTATTATATAAATAAACGCAAAATGCACGTTAGCACACAATATGTACCACTTCCAAGTGTTATCGAGAGTTTCGTAGAATAACCTTTCAGTAATGAAAGATTACAAAATCTATATTGGTTTCCAGATTAATCTTAAAACAGCAATCTCTCCCTCTATTACTAAGAAGCAAGAAGACCATTCTGTTCTCCAGAAAGTACTTTTCTGGTATATCTACTAAGCAGCTAAGATAATGACCACTATTTCATATGCCTTGGCATCTACTCAAATCGTAATTCACATTCCAATCTTACATTTCTTTTTCCCATTTTATTTCACCCCGTGAAATCCATGGCTAACATTACCATGCAATAGGCTTATGGAGATACAGGAATTTTATCTCATTTTAACATAAATAAATGTACAAGAATAACTTCTTTCACTGTAAATAGAACAAGAACATGCACAAAGTAGAAAATTTGAGATATGAGGCAAATTGAAGCCAATTATCAGCCTGAACAATCCCAAGCCGAGAAAAGATTGCATCATAAGAACCCACTAACAAATAATAAACGATTAGTTAGTGTTAGATTAAAGTGAGGCAATATCACCGTAACTATTTTATCTAATATATAGCTATCACGAATGCATTTCAATTCAAAGAGACATGAAACTAACAAGAATGTCAAAGCCACTTATAATAAATGCAACATTGCGAACTAAAATTAGCAAGAAAAACTGGCCAGTCTACATTCAACATGCACTCAAACAAATAAATATTTTCAAGCACATCAAAATACAAGAAAAATTAACCCAAGACCAACAAAATCCAGACTAAGCAAGGTCCATAGACAAACCTCATCTATGCTAAACTGCCAATACTCTTTTTCTTCCATTATAGCTGCTAAATGTGCAAGTGCTTCCAAGTAACCATGGGTAACCTCTCCCTGATACTTCTTACCTCTTTGCCGGAGGATGACTTGAGAATGTTCTGATGCATTTTGAACCATGCGTTTGCTGACAACACAAGAAGGGCAATACCAGTTCCCCTCAGGGATCCTTGCCAATGGAGGATTCAAGCAATAAGTATGATACTCTGCGTCGCAAGTATCACACAAAAGAACACTATCATCATCTTTATCAATACCACATACTTTGCAAACTCCCTCATCCCAAGGTGCCTTGGGGATCTCACTTGTCGAAGCAAGTATATCATTTATTTCCTTTTTTGTCTCTGCACTCGAGCATTCCAATTTAGCATACTCCTCCAATTTCTGAAATAGGGTAAGTACCTGCAACAAAATAAATTAACAAATCATTTAGGCCTCTCAACTATGATTAGAAGCAAACAAAACTGATGGGTGAAAACTAGAAATAACAAGAATACATGCCGCACCATAATAATTGATAACAGGAACCAAATGGCTGTTATTATAACAAAATGCATGATATCAACGAACAACATATCTCAAACCTTCATTTGCGTTTAGAAAAAGCCAATTACTCCAGAAGAAAGGTGATTACAAATCTACTTGTTCTTCAAGAACATATTCGACAGGAACATCAAATTCCTAAACTCAATCAGAGAGCACAATATGCCTTCAACATAAAGGTTATACTCATTTGAATGGGATTGTAAGCCTACCTAACACGAGTGAAATCATTTGCTTATTGTGCTACTTGTGGGAATTCTCAACCATCAAAATCGAGTAATAATCATGTATAGAACATAGTTTTAATTTAAGCATGTGAGTTATTTTTCTCTAAGATCCTTCATAACCATTCTTGTTCCACAAAAAATACTAAGTGTAGAACCTTTTAGTAGATTTTCTGCATTACTAAAAAGTTTTACCAGCAACTGGTTCATAAATTCATAATAAAACAAAACTTAGGCACTTACAAGCCAGTAAATGGAAAGGGGGGAAAAGAAAGAATAATAGCAGACAAAGAAACCTACAAACCTCCTGTTCATACAAGGATTCGAAGTTTTGGGATAAAGACTCCGCCAATTCAACCAAATCAGGCTGATCCGAATACGCAGTGCGAACATTCCTCCATAACTGCCAGCAAAAGTAACAATAATTACAGACTAATACACCAACCCCTTAAATTGTGGTCAATTTCAGGATCATACCAGATATGCCCAAAAGAAGAAAAGCACACACAACCTTAAAAGAATGAATCCCCAAAATCAAGAAATGAAAGAGATAACAGCTGCAACAGTGGAATGCATCAAAGCATTCAGTTGTAACATGATTTCAGTGAGACATGTGAACATCAAGGATGACGATAAAAAAAGGCAATCCAGGAATGTGAGCATGCAACTACAGCGTCTTGAAAACAGTAGTTAAGGGTAACTCGTAACTTATACATCTTTCCAAAAAATAAAGCCATGAAAAAAGGTGGATACTAAAACTCAAACAGCCATAATTTAGAGATTTTTTCACTCACGCGAAGACTTGTAGCATAGTTTCCAAAAACAAATTACTATCTACAAACGTGTAAATCCTTCTCCGATCTTTGATTAATCATAACATCACTAAATGTTGCTTAACAAACAACTAAGGCAAGATCGAAAAGAAGAAGCAGCATGAATCAAAAACCTTGCCAGCAGGAAGGAAAAAGAGACTTAAAAAGTTTAACCAGAAAAACCAATTAACCGAAAAGAAATTAAAAGGACAGACCTCACGAACATCCTCAAGAAAAGCTTCATGTGATCCACCATATGCCCCGACTGCCAATCTCAAATCAATAGTCCTAAAATCCAGAGGACGAGATACCATGGCAGGAGACCCAAGAAGCCCCTCATCATCATTATCACCAGAATTCATCAGCTTTCTCCCCAACAAATTGCAGAAAATCTTTGAATCATCAGCAGCAGCAGCACGACGTAATATGATGCGACATTCTTTCATGATAATATCAGATACAGATATGAAAGTCTTCTTTTTACTTCTTCCCTTCTCAGATTTTTTTGCCAAACATTCCTTGTGAATATCTGCTAGCACTGAAAGAACAGCTTTCTGTGTTCAATCAACAGAGAGTAAATCATTTAGAGTCATGTTTGCCACTACATATCGCAAATACTAAAACAAAGACCATTAAAAAAGAGGAACATGACTGTATTATACAGAAGAACAAAAGGATTACAGTCAAAACGAACAAACTCAAGCTCAGACATGATTTCCTTCTACCTTTCATAAGCAATCTAGACTCCTTAAATTAACAGTAAAAAATAAAATAAAAACAGCTAAATATCTGAATAATACTAAAGCATGATTTGATCAGTGCTGTTGGACAATAGCCCTGCAGCTTATAGCCCTATACCACCAACCCCCCTCACAAGAAAAAAATGCATAAAAAATCATACAGAGAAATCAACCAGTCACCTTAAAATTAAAAGGGGAAAAAAAAATCTACGCACCCCATTGAATACTTAACTTAATCAAATTCATTACCAAATGAATATATATATACACACACAGTACAGTGATAGTACCTTTGTTGGACCAGATGCATTGCCCTTATATACCTCCTTACTGATTGAATGTTCCAATATTTTCTGTGCCCACTCTGGTGGATGTTTCTCCAAAGCCTCATTAACACACCTTCTAATTCTGGTTCCAACATTTGTTGGCAGCTTTCTAACAGGTTCAAGCAACTTTGCCCACTCAGGTATATCGCCATCATTCACAACATTCTTTTCACAGGCAACATTTTCATCAGGCCCTTCATCTTCTAAAGTTAGAACATCACTTTTAACAGTCAAAGAACCAAAAACTCGCTTTGTAGCCTCTGCAAGCAACTGAAGTTCAAAAGAGTTAATGGACAATTAAAACATTCTCTTCTTCTGAATGTATTTTAATATTCAGCATGATACATAAAATTTACAAGTATGAAAACAAATAGACTTGGACTCAACTAAATCAAGATGAAAAATTAACTAGGACAAGTACATTAATTCTTTCCCTCCATGCACATCCTTCTAGTAATACGACTTCAGTACATCGAATAGATTGAATATATGCAGAAAAACACTAGAATATTTAGTTAAAAGATCCACCTAGCAGCAAAACATCCAGGCTAAATGTGTTATGAAACAATTGACATCATTCTGCACCAACTAAAAGGCAGTAGTGCTCTCAAGCATTCTACAAAAGGTTCCAGAGATAAATCCCATGCACCCATCATCAGCTAGTCTTTTGACATGATAAGAGTGCAGGGGAGAAGGAAAAAGAGAAGCTATACACATGGATAACAACTTCCTGAGGAAAGCTTTTCTAAATTTTTGAGACATTTTCACCATTTTAAGTCAACGATAATATCTTGAAAAAAGTTCATCAAAAGAAAAAAAAAAAAAAAACAATAACCAAACTTACGAGGGCATCTGCCTCCATTCCAGCCACCCCAGTAAGTGAACCACAAAGCACCCCACCATCACCTTGTAGGCAACGGAACACTTTACCACTTTCACGGGCAGTGATCTCTGCTGAGTCAAGGTTACCATCCATGGATAGGACAGCCAACAGGTATCTTCTAGCTATCTCAGGCCAAGTGAGCTCATTAATTGGGAGCACACTAAGCTTAACTCGTTTGGCAGGAGCAATACTATCTAAATCTTTCTTCCGTCCCCTTTTAGATCTGGACTCTCCAGAATCAAAATTTGGATCAACAAGTGCAGCAACCTTTGATTGCAGCTCACTTATTAGCACCCCTAAAAGTGAGCTGTGAGCCTTTGTCAAAGTCATACCAAAGCATCTTCTGTAAATACGAGTTGCAAGACTAGCCAGGTCAGCTTCCATCTCTTCTCCCATTTCCATCTGTATGAATGAACGCTGATTTTCGCTAGAAGTTGCCACACAAGGATTATCACTTGCGGACCCATTTTGTTCACCCATACCATCAACTCTAGATATACTCAGGGTATCAGTTCCCTGGTTTTCACGATCAAACTTATGTAACAAATTTGAGTCAGTGGACCAGGGATTAATAAGCTCCTCCTCCAATTCATTTGCAAATAGAGGTTCTTTCAAACCCATGACTTCACGAAAGCGCCACAATAACTCCCACACCTGAGCATATAAAGATAGAAAAAGTATATCACATCTTCATATAAAAGAAAATCTATATTTAAAAAGTAAATTTCTGTTTCCTCAATTAAAAAGGCGTGCTTACCTGGTGAAAGTCGCCAACCAGTTCAGAAGGAAGTCTCATGCACAATGGTTTCCCAGCAGGAGGACCACGGTCATAAACTAACCTGGGCTTCTTAGACCTTCCAAATAAAACCCCCAGTCCTTTTTCTCCCTCACATTCAAGACCATCTTTTGTCTTAACCTTCAGGAAACCATTTCTGATGGTTAGAGATCCTGAATAAGAACTTCTGTTCTTCAGAGATTCATATCGTGAACAAGCCTTGACACCAGGAAGCTCTTCAATAATTTCTTGCACAAATTCTGCCTCCAGTCCAAATCTGTCCTGTCCTAGCCACTTGGTCAGTTCATCAACTAAAGTCTCCGGCTTATCAGCCTCATGGTCAAAAGGGATGGAGGGAGGAACTGGGAAGCCACAAAATTTAGCTAATGGAGTATAAGTCTCTATGTTCATTTCATCCATCATATCACAGCCTGCTGACCCCGTTTCCATTCCTGCATGTTTACAGAGAAACTTTAGAGTGCCTTTTCTTTTCCTTATCTCAGAGTAGGCATCAATAAATTTTTTAGACATTAATCTCCACGCTGAAGATAAGGAACGTTCTTCCACCAAAATTTCACCGATTTCGTCCATCAACAATTCTCCATATTTGTCACAAATGGAACCTGCTTCAGGTTGTGATCTATCGAAGTTCTGAACCACACAAGGATCCTTTAAGGAACTACCCAGACAAATCAAGATATCATTTTCCATAGGTGGGCAAGGATCAGACAGGATCATCTGAATACTGTCATCATCACCAAAGTCTTTGTTATTATAATAAGCAGCAACACCTTCATTATTATGACTATACATTTGCTGAATTCTGGGCCAATATAGGACAGTTGATGCAATTGGAAGGGGAAATGCAGAGCATGAACACCTTCTGACCTTGAAAATTGGTCCACAATCACCACCATCTGATACTTCACAAATGAAAAGGGACCCAGTGATCTTGTCATGCCAGCAAGACCTATATCCTATAGGGAAGATCAAACTAGCATCATGATATGAAGGTCTCATGTCAACTTGGCCCAAAGAAAGAACAAAAAAATCTTCAAACTGCATGGGAAGCCCATCCTGGGGGAGTATAAAAGAAGTAGAAACAAAATGAACATCAGAACACTCAACAAAACTAGAGCAGTTAGATAGCATCAAGAAAAGATAAAATTAAGCTTCAAGAAAAAAGGACAGGAGCCGCTTACGAATAAGACAAGATAAAAGTAACATTTCTACTTACAATCATTTGCTCAGATTGAGAGCTATCCTTTTCATCTTGCATGGCTTCGGTGACTTTCATAAAACCAAATTTATTGACACCATTTTCTACACTTTGACCATTGTATAAAAGTTCCTTGCAATGGCCACTTATCAAACTTTCCTTGTTTTCAGGGAAACCATTGGGTAAAGAGAATCTTGTTGACTTCCTCTTCTTTGGCAAATGCAATCTTTCTTGAAGAGAAGCCCCCTCAAGTTTTATTTCAGCATCCCTAGAGTTATAGTTCGGCATCAATCCAAGATGACAAGCAACATCAAGAACTGAATCAAAAGTCTTGCCATCAGGAGCGCAATAAACTGCATATAGTTCACAACTGCTCATGGAATGTTTTAGTTCCACACGCCAACCTTCCTCCAAGACACCATGTCTTGCTGAAACATATTCTCTAAGAGCCTGCAAAAGTATATCACTCGGATTCCGAGATGGAAATCTAATAGATGTACTATTACTACTCAACCTTCCTAATGGAAAACCCAAATCTACCTCATCAAAACTTCTATCTCTAGTTCGTGTATGACACAATATATCTTCAAAGCCCACTTTGACTGCATGTGTCATAATCCCAGAAGCTTTTTGAAAGCCGAATCCATTACCCGCATACAAGAAATTTGAATACGTCAATGGGGCACCGAACCCATTGCCAACAAAAGAATTGTCACCCGGCGTGTGCTTTCTGTAACCAAAAGATACATTAACAGGTGATGGTGTATAACAACTTCAAATGAGATGCATAAATATAAAGATTCACAAAGGAAGGAAAACAAGCTAAAACATGAGAGGCTAATACCCTCCCACCAGAAATCAGTGGAAGAAGATCATACTGTCAATACACCATTCTCATAGCACATAGAAGCATATTTTAAACAAAAAAATTGCATACCCAATTTCCCAATCCCTCATTAACAGAGTGCCATGTTGGAAACCATTTGTCAAGGCATGGCATCAGCTAACAAATTCATGAAGACAAAGCATGTATGGCAGAATGGTGCACCCTGACATAAACAAAATCAACAAACAAAAAATCCTAAACAACACAGACCAAGTGAGGTCAAGACCAACATAGCCCTTGCACGCCAAAGGGAGTAGCAACTAGACTTTGTAAGGAAAACAATAGTCAAGCAAGGAACAGAACAAGATGCCAGCGTTAACCCCTTCAAATTCAACCCCTAGAAATATCAACTCATAGAAGATGATAATCAACTTCTATCCTTACTTATGATGGCATATAGATATATTCTCTATCCACCACCTTAATCCCACCCCCTAATGCATCAGCTAAAAATGTTTTCAAGACTTTGGGACAAATTTGTAACAAGAAATCAGAAATGAGTAAATTCATTCATACAAATGGAAAATCAAGTAGAATGCTATCAGAAATTAAAAGCTTCTCATTGAATTTCATAATTAGTACAACAAATGCAAACTATAACATCCAAATAACCACTTCAATTACATCAACTTGATCAGCCCCAAGAAAGAGTTTTCCTTAAGAATGCTAATAAGCTAGAGTACAACTAGAGTCCCTACTAGAGTCATGAGCTACGCCCACCTATCAATTTTGACCATCTCCAACAATTTCCACACACACTACGCCCCAAACACGATCAACCCCTCTCAATATGAAATGCACGTTCAACTAACCTTCATTCTGAATCACACAGTATTATTACATACCAGTACCAAAAACAAATAAACATTCAATTACTTATCTGTTAGTTGCTTAAACACATGTCTCAAACTACCCTAGCTTCAATTAAACATGTTTTTAGCTCTTTAAGCTAAAACACACTACAAATGAATCAAGAAATACAGGTTCTAACAACCCAAATAACCACATTTTCAAATTTGTTCACTTATAACTAATGGTTCACATTAATGGAGGACTACAAAACTTCTAGGCTTCAAAATAAAAACTAAAACCCTAAACTAAAACTTCAAAAGCTTAGATTTCTACCTCAATAACTCCTGCACCTCCTCTCCGTCACAATCACCATCACTCGGTGGCGAGGCATTGATATCAAGAATCCGCTTCTTTGCCTTCAACCCAAGCGGCCACCGTTTACTCCTTACCCCGCGGCCAACACACTCTACACACACCCACTCTTCCGCCGCAGACAACCTTCCCGGTATCCCGGCGCATGCTAGATGAAACCCTCGCTCACACCCGTCACAAACTACCACTCTTCCTCCTCCCGCCGCCGCCGACGTCCCGCATGCGCCACAAGGCTCGTCTTCTTTCCCTATAGGAACCCCCGCGGGGTCACCTGGAGCCGGGTCGGGGTTCTCGTGGATAGCCCGGACGATAGAAAACGAATCGGGTTCAGCTGAGTCGGAGTCAGGTAGGGTTTCAGAAAAAGAAGAAGAAGGGATCTCGTTTAGATCGATGCCGAGAGGTGAACGAGTCTCGGGCTTCGAATCGTTCGAATCGGCGAGTTCCATTCTGGTTTTTCGTTTTTATTTTTATCCGACTCGGGATTTCGTGAAGAACAAATACATTTCCTTTTTTTTCTCCGGGGAGTTAATTTTTTTTTTCTCCGTTTGTTTGGAATCGAAAGTTAAAAATATTTGACAGAGGAAAATAGAGAGGAGAGAGAGCTGTTCTTTTTTCATTTTATTTTATTTTATATAGTTTAATAAATGTTTTAGTATATTTTTTTGGATAGGAGGGAAATGACGGTACTCGCTTTTAGAAGATGACACGTGGCAGGCGAAGTCTAAGAAGTTCGGGTTTCTGTTTGAGAAGGAGAAGAGGTACAGTTGGTTGGGAAACCTTGTCTTCAACTACTGTACAATTAGGTTAGCTTTGATTTGAAGGTACCAAAGTCAAATAGTTTGAGTTTCTTTTTTCTTTTTTTTGGTTCAAACAAATAGTTTGAGTTTCGTATATTCTTTTTTCCCACTTTTTTTTTTGTTTTCCTTTGTTTATTTGATCATTTATTTTTATATAAATTTTGTTAAGTGACTCCCATATATCAAATAATTACATTAAATTTCAATCAAGATGAAATCATATGTGAAATTTTAAATTTGTAGTCTAATTGATTTTTATGTGACTAATATGGAATCTAATATTCAAGTTGTAATTGATCTCATATGAACGGAAGCTCTTTCAGTCTATAAATTTTCCTCTCATATGAATCAAACTTGAAATATTATTTAAAGAAATCAAATTCCTTTCACTCAATCTAACAATTCTATTTTTTTTATACAAACTGTGATAATCACATTAGGTTTTTGTTAATATTAGCTGCTAAGAAAACTCTTTAAACACTTATTTTTTTCTCCAAAAAAATATGTTTTGGTACATACAGCTAAAGCTATCAATACATAAGGAGCACGGTCATTACACCATACATATACGAGTCCTATCTACTCTCTAGACTCTACTATAACAAACACTGTTGCAGTTAAATATACTACATGAAATTTTGAATCTATAACAAACATTTTTGGATTTCACTCAATCCAACAAGTTTATATATGTTTAAAGTTGGATCCATATGGTCGTGCACAAGTCATAAGGTCACTCATGATGGTCTTAATAACTTGGATGAAGTTGCTAAACCCACAACCTTTGCTTTCACCGTAAAATGCACAGGGAACACAAAAGGCTAATATTCTTCCCAAGCACACAAAAGGAAATGGTGAGAACCACTTGGGCAATGGGGTAAGTAGGAAAACCTTCCATTCCAACTAAATAAGCAAAGGCAGTTAGGAAAATTGTCCTGAAAGAAAGGAATAACATTAGGGAAAAAAAGGCCAAAGCAAGTTGGGCATGTTGGAGAAAGGAAGTTGAAACCCAGATTATTGAATATTCAACTTGGGAAAAGAAGTTCAAGCTGTGAACTTGGTTTACCTTTTTTATTAAACACTCCTGACAAGAAAAGGGTCAAGCTAGATTGATTATGAATACAAGATGATCAACAAAATGCCTCAAGCTTAAGCTAGATTGATTCGGAAGACTAGAGATCAACAAAATGCCTCGAGCTTTTGAATGACTATGGATGCCAAATACCGGTTACAAATCGGTTGCCAAATTGAGCTGCTTTACATGCCTTTCCTTGAATGTTCCTTATGTTTTTCTCTTTTCTTAATTCCTATATATGATGTAACTAACCCTTTTTTGTGTTTTTAATGAAATTTCTTGACTTGGTACCCAAAAAGATGTAACAATTGCTTTATACGATAAAACTACCTTTAAGTATATATTAAAAAAAAAAAACTACCTTTAAGTTAATCTACTTTCTTTACCCTTCGTATTGAAAAAAATAGTTGATAATAAGTTTTTTTATTTTTAATACGAGCTATCTAGTATCCAATAACCATATTAGGTTGTGACTAATATGAGTTGCGTTGAGCGTGTACAATATATAATACCATTTTTTGCACCATTTTGGTGTTAAAATAGAATCTTTTTGGAATATGCCTATACCAAATATTTTTTTCACTCCAATATACTTCGCACCAAAACAATATTTATACTATTATATTATTAAACTTTTACAATAAAAAAAAATATAATTTTAAAAATATATTTCAAATATATTTAATATGCATCTAATCATTTTAAAGATTTCAATGAGACCTTTCTAATGATATTTCTTTTATTATTTCATTTTAAGTATTTAAACTTTAAAAAAATGAAAAGAACATTAAAAAAATTTTGTGTTGCTACAGTAGCACACCGAATATGGCGCGCTACTATAGTAAACACCATTTTGGTGTTCTCGATTCTCTCAAACTAATGCCTTCGTTGGAATTGATTTTTTCGACTTTTAACACCATTTTGGTTTTTTGCTGCTTTCATTGCACATGCTCTATAATCAGGAGAGAACTCTCTTAACACTTATTTTTCTCTGTTGAATAAGTTTTTTATGCATAAGTTAATTAAAGATACATTTATATATATATATATATATATATCTATATATCATGCTTAAAATCAAAATTATGATATATATACATAGCACAATCATTATATGATACATATGAGTCCTCTCCAAAACAAATAATATTGTTTCAGGTAAATAATATGAAATTTTGAATCTGAATTTTCTTAGGTAAGATGTTGTATGTATTTTTACTGGTAATTAATCCATGTAACTAAGACTGTGTTTAGTGGACCACCGTTTGGGCTCAAAACGATGGTCCACTGGAGCCTTAAGTGTGCTTTGGGGTCAGCCCAGTTGGCCCACGTACGGTTAAGGTTCGAGTTCACCAGAGATTCTTACTGAGACTTCTATATACACTGTCAGCGGGCGTAAGACTAGCTTGAAAGACTAGCTCTGTCTTGAAAGCGGGAATCGGCATGGCATTTTCTTATTATTAGGTAGTAGGTGCCTCCGCTTGTAAAGAACATTGGAAGTGCTCCTATTATTTACCCAATAGGAGAGAGGGGCTTTGCTCGGAACCAACCAAATTTTAATGGGCAGTGGAACGGAGCTTTTGGGCTGGAGCATTTTGCTCCAGCCAGCTCCAGCAGAAATCTTTTCCGCTTCTGACCCTTTTTTTTTGTTATTCTCTCTTTTCTCTCTCTCTCTCTCTCTTTTAACTTTTTCTACTTTTATTTATTTATATATATATAATTAATGGATTTTTATTTTATTTATTCATTTTCTTTTGGTTATTCTCTCTTTTTTTTCTCTCTCTCTCTTTCTTTTAACTTTTTCTACTTTTATTTTATTTATATATATATTTATATTATTAGTGGATTTTTATTTTATTTATTCATTTTCTTTTTTTACTTATGTTTTATTTTTTTATTAATAGTTTAAATTACTTTCATTTATTGATTAAATAATAATAAATTTCATGTAATCATAAATAAATAAATAATATTATAATTATTATAAGTTTAATATTATTAATAATAATTATATCCATATACTAATTTAATGAATAAATATTATATAAATAAAATGATACAATACCTTTAAATAATAATACCCTTAAAGGTCATTTTACATTTTAATCTCACCCCACCGCTGTTCTCACTTAACACTTCCGTTTTCACCGCTCATTTGTATCGTACCTAATTTGATCTGTACAGTGTTTAATCTCACAATTTCAATTCAAACGGAGCCAATCGCACCGCTCTACTAAACACAGCCTAAGTAGAAAGCAAGCTCCAATAAAAAAAAAGTAACAAGCAATCTTTACATACGACCCTTTTTCTTTTCTTTTTTTCTTTTTAAATGGAATACAATAAATGATGAATTTGTCTAGTGGAGTGCAGGCCAAACTATAATTACTTCCCTCTTTTTATTATCAATATTGATTGAATGAGTATATACTTTACTTTTTTTTAATTTGTTTTGAGGAATATATAATACTTCACATTTTTTATTACATTCAAACTGTAATACCATGAAAATGTGTGACATTTGAAATTTAAAATTTTAGAATAGAGAAGAAAATGAAAGTCAGGTGTAATTGAATTCAGAGAAAAATTTTGAGACTAAATCGAATAGAATTATAAACTATAAGGACTAGAGGGCAATTTTGTCAATTCGCATGATTATAAGATTCATATTTTCTTTATTCTTCTTCCCACCGAATGTCTCAACTTCATTTCCTCTTCTTTGTCCAAACCTTTTCCTTCGTAAGATCAATGATGAAAACAACTATAAATTCAACATGCAATTGAAGTGATTTGATCCACTCATCAAACTCTTTCCAATCATGGTTCAAACTTCAATTTTCATGGCCATTTAAGTGGAAACAAAATAGGGGCTGAAACTTCATTAAGGTGAGTTGTTGTTGGTGTATTACTTGGATTTTTGTGGTTTAAGTTCATTTTTGGAGTTGAGTTTTGTTGAATTGATGCTTAAAATGTGTTGGGAATGCTTTGGGAATGTTGTTGTTGTATTAGGAGCTTGGGAGTGAGTTCTTAAGTGCTTAAACATGGCAATGAAGCTCTTAGAGTCTGGAATTTTGCATCTTATAAACCAAGGTGAGTGATTTCTTTGGCCATTGAAGATCATACAACAAGATCCTAAGCTTTGCAATGTTCTTGATGGTTGCATGTTTCTGCTGTTGCTGTTTTTCAATGTTTTGGGTGACCAAACAGAGTTCATTTGGTCCCAAATTTTACCAAGGCGTAGAGGAACTAATTTACTACCAGTTTTGTGAAATAGCATTTTTGCCAAAAACGTCCTGATTTTGTGTTATAGGCTTCTGAATATTCTGTCGCATATTGAAACCCATTTTCTGCGAGATGAACTTTAAATGATTTTTTGATGATGGTAGGCTTGGATTCTGAGGTTGTTCTTGTCAAACTGTTTGTAGGGCTATCAGAGACCTTTCTAACGGTGCATAATTCACCTTAAAAGGATTTCAAACAAGTGAGATATGATGACTCAAAGTTTGGTATTTAAAATGCCAAAAAGGAAAATTTTCAGATTTAAGCCCACCAGGTGTTCGATAAAATGTGATATAAGAGTGATCGGTCGTTGATCAAATCACAAGATAAATCCCCACAAACCAATAACTAATAGCTAGGGCAAGTAGGGGTCGAATCCCACAGAGAAGGTGGAAACAAATTAAATCCAAATCACACTAAAGAAAGTCTTACCAAAGGGGATTTTTATGGGTTTTTCAAAATAGACAAATCAAACCAAAAACCAATGAAATAAAATAAAACTAAAGATTAAGAAAATAGTTTGAGAAAAACAATGGATTAAAAACATACTTCTTCTCTTTTAGGTAATTATTTTGATCTAATAAATCATGGATCATGGATACAAGACATGTATTTGACTTAAATTGCAATCAATTAAGAATCATAAATTACCCCAAATCGATATATAGCCTAAGACGTAGACATCAATTTTCATTAGAATAAAGTAATCCTCTTAACATCTTAAACAACTCCACTTGAATAATTGGTATAGGAACAGACGTAATGCTAATTCCAACATGCTAATAAGATTAATCCGCATCTCGCTAAAACTAACCTCTAATATTCTGATCCGGGTTCCAGCCCTTCTTAGAATAAGCATTAAGATTATTCTTTTCCACATGCATGATAAATCAATACCAAACTCATCTACATCTATTTCCAATTCGGCCTATAGATTTCATTAAGGTTTGATAATCCCATTGAACCTAGAATTCCTAGAATTACAATTGTCACTTGGACCAACATTGACTCCATTCGAGACAACTTGAATCTAACTATAGCATTCATAAGTCTCAAGATAAGTTGGCCACCAAATCCATCAAAACATGAACACATAAGATGAAGCATAGGGATAAGAAACATATTCAAACAGAAAAATCAAATTATTAAGAACAAAAGTCTCACCATAGATTCATTGATCAAAAATACCTAAGGAAAAGAAGTATAAGAGTTTACCTACTCATGGATTGTTTCCAATCCATTAGAGGTTGGAAAACTTACAACGAAAATAGGAAGAGAAGAGAGAGGCGGCGGCCTCCTCTTCAAAACCGCAAATCCTTCGAAAATAAAAAGAGATAAAAACTATTCTATGTGTCTAGGGTTTCTAGGATAAGAGGGTTTATATAGGGGACTGCCTAGGGTTTAATTTAGAGTTGTAGCTGACTTAAACTAACCCTAGGGACGTTCTAGGCTGTTCTCCATATCTTCAAGCTGACCCAAATAAGTTATATGGGCTCAATTGATCAAAGTCTTCAACAATTATCAGAATCTTTGCTTTGGATGCCAATCCATGGAATGAATCCTAGAGTCATTATAAAAGAGTCTCTAACGAAGTCATAAACCCTACCTGATTGAGAGCTAACAGCCGGATGTGATGAGCTTTGTAGTACCGACAAGAGTACCCTTATAGCGTTAGCAACGAACGAATCAAGACGCAAGTCAGGCCCAAGACAGATTTTGTCCGCAAACTTCAGGGGCATTTTCGTCCATGAAAACGTCAGATCTGGGCTTCGACTAAAACATGAAAGTTTTAGCTCTTGGAGTTAGCTTTCCAACACATGTTCATACGCCTCGTTTGGAGCTCTGGATCAAACGTTATGGCTGTTTTACCGAACTGTCGCTAAATCTGGAAAGTATTGAAGTAGCTTCAAGAGGAAGTGATATGAAGTGTCGATGCTGGCTGCTGGGCGCGCGCGGGACAAGGACCCCAACTCTACCTGGGCGCCCACATGGTTGCCTTGAGCACCCATGTGGTTTGCTTGAGAACCCAGGTGGGCAGTGTCACGACTCCAGCTGGGTGCCCACATGGTTTGTCTGAAAACCCATGTGTTTCGCCTGATCACCCAGATGGGCTGTGTCACAGCTCATCACCTTGACATGTCTTCTTGCCTTGAACTCGTTTTTGCTCCTTTGCCTTGAAAACACCAAGCAATCAACTTTATGACTTTGATAAGCATAAAATTGACTCTTCAAGCTCTTCAATCACGAACATGATGGCTCCATTCTTCATCCAAAACTTCCTTGGAAAGTATTTGTGTCATAAATCATCCAAAAAGGCTCTATAAAGGTACAAAATTGGTGATTTTGCATTTTTCTTCTTGTCAACACCTATGAACACAATTATAACCAATATAAGGCATAATCAAGCATAAAACACTCAAAAAGCATATGAAAAAGCTAATGAAAAGGTGTATGATTTTGGTCTGATCAAATGGCTTCAGTTTGGGGGCTGTTTGAGGTAGTAAATGATATTGGAAAATTATGAAAATTAACAGTCTTGTAGTTTGTTGTATGTGGAACAAACTTTGGTTAGAAAGTTTTTGCTAATACCGTTTGGATTAAGAATTATAAGGCTCGGAATACTGTATCGCAAAATTGAGGCTCAAATTTGGAAATCTGAATTAGTGGTTGAATTTGAAATGGTCTTAGCTCGAATTTGAAATGGCTTTCTAAATATGATTTTTAGCCTAATGCGTTAGCTTTCTAAGGGTTTTGGAATCACTTGATTTGGATGTGTATTGTGGAAGTTATGCCTATTTTCCCAAAGTGTCGCCTTGCTGGAAATGAAAAACAAGGGAGTGTAGATTCATTTCGGGCAGCCTTCTTTCGAGGGGCATAAATTTGTCTTAGAGAATCCAAATTGAGTCATTCTTGAGCCTAAATTGTAGGGTTTGCAGTCCTCTTTAACTTTGTAGAAGAAAGCAAGTTGAAATTTTAAAGGGAAATTAATGAAAAATAGCCATTTTTAGGACTGCATGGTTGATTCTTGTTACAGCATGCCATTGAAAATGTTTGGGAATCAACTTGAGATTTGAATAGGTTAGGAGCCGAATTTGATAAAGGTCCTCTAGGGGTGAATTTCGGTATATGGAACCATATTTCTAATGGATGTGGTTTCATTTGATTTGTTTGAGAATCGAGCTAAATATGAGTATTTTTTGTAAAGTGTCGCCACATTAGATTTTTGGTTGAAAATAGAGTTAGTCTAGAACTTTAATATTACTAGGATTTCCTTTGAGGTCATGATCCCGAATCCAACCTAACCAGATTAAGGACTACGGCTCGTAAGTAATATCATCGTATTTTAAGAACATTTGAATTACCAAAAATACCCGTGATGGACAAATTTACTATGTTACCCCTGATTGATAAAATTACGATTTTACCCCTATAATGAAGAAATTACCATTTTACACTAGAATTGGTACAATTACGACTTTGCCCCTAGAAGAGGATTTGACTTGTCCAATCATACTAATCGAACATGTAAAGTTAGAGAATCACCGTAACAGCCTTAAGATGTCTAAATCACAAATTTGCCCCTGATCGAGTAAAATTACTGTTTTGCCCCTAGATGTCGGTTTTGATTAGATAAGCTGTGGAAGTACTTACGGACCTTGAAACTCGTATTAGAACCCTGTAAGATATATAAAGACACGTTTAACTCCTCGATATTAGACCGTGGGTCTGGGTTCTATACTTCTTGTCTTTTTATTCCTTTGTATCTAACTAATTTGGTATTTTCGTTTATTATCTTGGTTTTATATTGGTATATTATCCTGGTTTAGATTGACAAACTTGGCTTTACTTCGGTTTATGAATTTAATCTCTGAGTTTGGTTTTAACGGTTTTCTTGTGTTTTGTGTACTTCTCAATCAGACGACCGAGACGCTGATCGAGACACCAGTTAGGCTCACTGCGGATTCACCTTGGGGGTATACGAGTCCCCTAAACTGTGAGTGGGCTATCCTCAACGGAGAACCCGTTGAGGAAATGTTTTATCACTGTTTTTACATGAATGATTTATAAAATGTTTTGATAAATGTTTTGGGTGCATGAATGACCTGGTTTTGTTTAAAAAGAACTTGTTGAAGCATACGGGGACTTGTGGACGTAGCTCCAAGAGTACGTATGGCTTGTTGGTGGAGCGTCTCGGACGCGACCCAACGCTGGTGTGTTTGTTTTAACGGACCATGACTTTATTTTTGGATCCACATGGTTCGTAGCTCCAGGCCCGACACGATATATTTATTTATCTACCGGTTCGACGTGTGCATGGGAGAGCTAAATTGAGTGTGCTGCGGCCACCACGCAGTACCGGACCCAAGCCAACGTCATGGAAACGGGCTTGTTTGGACAAAAAGAGAAAAATGATGTGTTTTTTTAAGTAATTATTGGATGATGACGAAAATGCCCCTGACGGTTCCGGAGGTTGACTCGGGCCAAGGTCACTTTGGATAGGTTTTATTGGCAGCCCATTTGTTTTATGTAAATGATAAATGATTTCTTGGATTTGTTTTATTGCTAACAAGGATTTTATAACTTGGTTTTCTTACCTGTTTTGGGTTGTGAGTGCACCCCACCCTCTTCTGGTCCTCTTTTGAGGGTGGCTCACTCACTGGGTACATTTGTGTACTCACCCCCTCAAATTCTTGTTGTGTTTTCAGGGTAGTTAGGACTCAGCGGATTCTTGGACGGTTGAGTCGGTGGCGTAGGCTGTTATCACTGCTCATAGAAGTACTTCTCATTACATGACGGGTCCCACTGGCATTGCGTCTATTCATTCTCATTCCTCGTGCTTTGTTTCTTGTTTACTAACCCACTAATTGGATTTGACTTGGTTTCCGATTTATTAAAATATTTTTATTATTTTTGTTTTGACGATTCCGCATCTACTCTGATTTGAAAGGTTCAGTATTTTAAATTTATACTCAATTCATGTTTTCCATGTTTTTGATCTGGTATTGACGCTTCGTGTTGCTTTGGAGTTGCGTGACCGGTCGGCACGTGTTT
>AWUE01020166.1:0-18341 GCA_001974825.2 Corchorus olitorius | reverse complement strand
CCCTCTCTATTTTCGTTGGTCCTGTTTTCAATTTGGCTGGGGTTCGTTCTTTGCTACGATTTCTGCAAATTGTTTGGAGTTTTATTTGAATCTGATTTAGAAGAATGTTCTCGGTGTTCAACGAATTTTTTGCTATCCATTCCTCTGCTCCGCTCGCATATTCTCCAAAATTAAGTTATCTGCTTATATAATTTCCTTTTTATGTTGCAATACATCGCTCTGTTTTTTTAATATAATCATTCTTTCTTTAACAGGTTTCTCTAGATGAGATGGAAATTTTCGAAGAAATTAAATCATTCTTGGTGATGAAGGAGATGATGACACTAATATTATTGCGCCATTTTCACTATTGACCAAGGATGCAGTGGAGTCTCCTTACGATATAGGGTCGAGGTGATTTTTTCTTTTCCTATTAGTGTCAAATGTGTTATAATAATGTGTTATAATTCATTATTATGGTTATTGTTAATGGTTGTTTGATGGTGAAAATTTTAAGCTATGACATATGTATATATTTGTATTGAATACATGGTTCTTTTAAACATTGGAGGTGGATAGATAGCTTTATTATAGAGCAAGTTGTTCTAGTGATGGTTGATAAATTAAGTACAAATTGCCGCTTTTGAGAAATGGAGCTTGCAGGATGTAGTAAGGAGTGTGACGAACATTGCTGTCAGAGAATCTCGAGCTCAGGATTTCAGGAATGAAATTTTCAACTCTGAAAGTGAGTAAATTTGGCACTTGGGAAGCTTTAGTTGGATTTGTTTCTTAAATTAAATTTAAAGCATTCTGAGACACTATTTCAACAACACTTTGAGCTAAGCTAACATATATAGGCTATATATTGAATTTAAGGAGAGGTGGGTGCTCCACTTTGTTGATTAGAAGTGTAGTGGCTGTTGCTCTTCTTCAAACGTACAAAATCAAAGCTGTCATGATCATATAATACATTAAGAAATTTGACTACCATGAGTTTGATTGTCAGTTTAGAATTGCTTTTCGAAGTTGTTAATGTGGTGATTTTCCATTATCATAGGGGGTGTGGTTTAAGAAGTTTAGTACTTTGATTCGAAGGATACTGAAATGGATAGAAAATGCTTAGGGTAAATTGTAATTTTAAATTTTAAACAGGTATAACTAATAGCTTTATTGATTTTTGGGTTCTTTATTGATATGATATTTGTTTTCCTCATACCATGGTAGATTTTGCAGTAAGGAGTTTCTACTCAACTAAGGTCAGTTTTAGTTTAACTTGAATCCTATCTTTTTGGTTATTTTTTTCTAAAATTTTTGCCCCTTTTGGATTTCTATAGCTTTTTGGAATTTTCTTAAAATATAAACATATAAACAGAATGTTATCATGTTGTTGCAGCAAGGATTTTCTTCTGTTATATATTAACAATTTATATATATAATTAAACAATTGCATATGCTGATATCAATTATGAATTTTAAGATGGTTCATTTTCTATTCTTTTTTATAGACAAGGTTGCCGAGCAAGACATGGTGGAAACCTTCTTACGTCCATTTGAAATGTGTATAAAAGATGTTGATGACAGTAGTGTGAAGTTAATGGCATTGTAACGTGTGCTGATGCCGACCTTTTAAAAGAAACTAACAGGCAAGAGTGGAAATTCAATAGGTGTATATTCAAGAAAGCCTGGTGTTATTTACCAAAAATATTGTTGGAAACAAATTTAGCTTAATTTTTCTCATACCCTGTCTTTTGCAGATATACAGCTGCAGATTGTGGTGCCGTTGAAGTGGTGGTTGATAGGCGTCATTGGCCTAATAAATAACGAATGCATTTTGCATCGTCTCTGCAGTAGTTAGGATATTTGCTTTCTTTAGAAATAGTTAGAGTTTGTCTAGCCGCACCATTAGGATATTGAAGAAACGTGAGCCACCGTGTTTTGTGAGGCTTCAACTGCGACCCACCGTGAGCAACTGAAAGCATGCTATAAGATCTGCTCTCATCTCCTCTCTTTGTTTTTCCCGCTACATTGTTTCTTTGAGTCGATATAGTTAGTGCAAATCAGTTGGCATTTCTTTTGATTGAAGTGTGAAGAATTGCAGGTAGATTTCTTTTTTCTTTCTCATTAGTTGATCTCTGAATACACAAATTGTGTTTAGATTCTTTTTGTTTTGTTTTTCCTGTTAATAGTAGATTCGAATTCGTTACTCTTTCTTCTGTACCTCACGTCAGTTAATTTATACCATTTTTTCAAATAGTTTAGTGTTGTCTGCGTATTTACATCTTACACATGACTTCGAGAATCTAACAACAATAACTGTGTGAATTTGCTAGCCCTGTAATATATAATCTTCTATTCTTTACAGAATTATATTAATTAAGTTCTTTACATATTAGTTATGAAATGGCCCTTTCATTTTGAGAATGGTTGACAATTGACAATAAATTCTAGGGAAAGAAAAAGTAAGTACAAGCAAATTATTAATCATTTTTTTTACCATGATAATCCAATTCATGTTTATTGACTATAAATGATTGGATGAGAAAGACATTGTGAACATATAACAGTACGTTGTGATGGTTTATATGCTATCCTAAAATTAGGTCTATGTTTTTCATATATCCGTTTTTCACCTTTGCATATTAGCTGTGTATATAAGTCCAGCCTTTGTTTGTTTTTTTGGCCGGAAATCCAGCCGCTCTTTAAATACTAAGTTTTAGTATTTTTGGATTAATGTTTTTTTGAATGACCCAATCTCAAGTAGGAAAAACAACTGCTCCTAATTTTATGAATGTTAATCCTTACATATGATTTGGCCAAAAAAAATCCTTACATATGAGAACAATTGTAAAAACTTATTATTTTCTATAACATGGTTTAAGCTATTATTATTTTACTTTACAAAATTACCTCTTCAATTACTTTGCAAAATTACCTCTTCAATTATAAGATCTACTAAAACTATCGTATTTGCTAACAACTTACTTCCGCACATATATCATAAAAACCGAAAAGAAAAACTCCATAACAAAAATGATTTGCCGGCCACAAGCAAAGAAAGCCCGACGCGCTAGTGTGGGCTGACCAACTTGTTAATTATTAATATTTATTCATTATGTAAAAAAACAAATTAATAATTATAAATTAATCATAAATTATTCATATAACTGGTTTAGTATTTATTCATATAATTATTGTTCATAAAATGAAGTTTAGCAAATTTAATCATAACAAGCAGGGCGGCCTGCGCTTGCACTGCAGTCATCTTCTTATTAGGGTTATATTTTTTTTGTAGTTGTTTAAGTCGGTTAGTAAGAAAATATGGCATTGGCTGTAAGTTAATCCGTTAGGAGAAACTCATACATCGAAACAAATAATTCGCATATATAAAGCAAAACACATGACCTCTCTTTCATTCTAAAAGTTCATTACCTAAATTCTACTTCATCTCTAGGTAATTCATCAAAATAAAGCTAATATTCTACTCCTCCATCTCTAGATATAAATGAAATGGAATGATCTTATCAACGTCGACCTGGAAATTTTAGGAAATAGAACGGAGTTCATGCGAAACCAATTCAGAGAAATGTTAGGGAAGAAGAAACCCACCCAAATAGAAATGAAGACGAAAGGAAAACAGAATTGGAATGTCAATAGTTTACCCATGAATCAACCATTATTACAGATACATTTATGGCACCAATCCTTTGGAATTCCGGCAGAGGAGTTGAACCGGTAAATCCTAATATCCACACACAATTAATATGTAATTAAAACAAACTTAATTATAAATATAAAAATAGTAAATTACTAAAAAGGGCAGCGGGAAAAGTAAGGGAGGAAATTCATCGAGGGTTTTTTTAATCACTCGAAAAGTGCGAAAAGACCAAAAAAAGCCAAAAGGAGACACCACATTGATCCTCAATTTGGCCTTTAAGTAATTTCCATAGTTACTAAAAATAATATATAGTATATATAGGTAAAATTATGACAATAATATAAATTTTATTGAATAAATGATAATTTAGAATTGTTAAAATTATAACAATGTGGATTTTATTGAATAAAATATAATTTTAGTTTATAATATTCTTGGATCATTCGGGTTAACTTCTCGAGTCATTCGAGTTACGAGTTTGTCAGGTCTGAATAGGACGAGTTCGGATCGTTTACTTTTTCTGGTCAAATCGGAAACAAATAAAAAAGCCCAAGACAATGCCTTAAAACCTACCAGTTAAGCCCACTTGAATATCGTAGATAAAACCCATAAAGTTGGAACCCAACATTCTATTAGGTTCAAGTGGTTCCTCCAAGCTAGTTTTTTTTTTTTAAAAAAATTTATTTCATAGCCGATTATAGGAATGCTCGTTCCATGGTGTTTTTTAGAAAACTAAGGGTCTGGATAAACCATTGAAAATTTTCAAACCATTGAAAATGAAAAAAATTCAGCACTTAAATTTTCAGTACTTAATTTAACAAACAAAACCTAAGTAAGTTGTATTCGTTGGGGCAAAAGCTTAGCATGCTTGCTTATTTTGGTCTGAAACTTAATTTTGTTTTCTTGCTTGATCTTGCTTAATTGAGATGGTGATTTTTTCCCGGTTTCCGCTTAGGTGATTGACTTGTAGCAGACCGACCATTCTTCTTGTTCACATGTCGCAAGACCATTGGGACATTCGGTTTGATTTCTCTTGAAACATTTGCTTCTTTATTTAATTTCCTTTTTTCCTTTATTAAGTTTAGATTTAAAAGGAAGGCCACTTTCTTTTATTTTATACTATTATATTTGAGAGCAATAAAAACAAAAAACAAGGAAAATTTAAGTCCAAACAAAAGGATAGGCTGTGCATCTCTTTGTGAGGAATCCCGCATTAAAGCAAAAAACCCGTGGAGTCATGAAGGCCATAAACCGTTATGGGCACGGACTAAAGGCGATGATGCGACCACTTTAAGCTTGTCTAACAGTCTGTACTGATCATTCCAAAGGTCTAGTGTCTTTCTGGCTTAATTCTTTTCTTATCCGGAAACTTTAGAACAAAAGTTGAACCTAGTTTGCAGGTAGAATTCCTTTTTCCAAGCTTTGTATTGAGACATTTAGGTTTGATTCTCCTTTGCCTAACATGCCTCTTTGTCATTGAATTTTCTCCTTGTTTCAGAACAAGTGCATTGTTGCTTTGTTCTTTATACCTCGCTTGAAGACTTCGCCTGCCCTTTTCCTTCCCTGGATAAAGATTAACCACTCTTGCTGTACTCTCCGACTTGAAGGTAAAAGTTGACTTTTCACTGCCTACTTCCAAACCTTGTGATGGCACATTTTTAAAACCTTCACAAATGCTCTCTTGACTTAGGCAAGATCTTGGGTTTATGTGCTTATCATGCTTTGCATTTTTAATATGTGTCTGTACTAACCTTTGATTAATGAAATCTTTGCTCTTGTACCAAAAAAAAAATATTTGAGGGCAATTATTGTATAATCTTCCTTGGTCTTTTGTCTGTTTGTATATATATAAACTCCAAGCTTATTCAATAATTATCAGATCAGATTCTAGGGCTCTAATTCGATAGTCCATTCTCTTCCATTTTTCTTGTCTTTTTCTATATCATTGAAGATTATCATGGGTTCATTAATATGGCATCAGAGCCGGTTCTTTGTCACATTATTTGAAGAAAACCAACTGCAATTTCTTGCGACTTGGGCCTGACATTTTCCTTCAAATAGTTTGCTTTAGCTTGGAAAGTGATCTTGGGTTTTGTTCATCTCTCTAGCATTTTTCTGGTATTTTCTGCCCTTGTTCTATTATTTAGCAAGCTGCTTTCACGTGTATTATCTGGTTTCTTGGTTGATTTTAGTTTTGACATTACACTCTTGGCTGTATACAAGGTGTTTGTGAAATTGTCTGTGTGAAATTTGTCTCTGAAGTGTAGTTGAAATATGGCATCTGAACAACATCAAGTTATTCAAATCAAGTTAGATGGACCTAACTACTCATATTGGTCTTATCTGATGAGAACTTTTCTTATTGGAAAAAAGTTGTGGGGATATGTTGATGGAACCATTGTTGAACCTGATTCAATTAGTACAAAATTTGCCAAACTGAAAAAGGAGTGGGAAACTTATAAGTGGAACCTTCAATTGGTATGCATTTGGCCAAGTTCAAGACTACCAAAGAAGTGTGGGATTATCTATCAAATCTGTATGTCCAATCAAATTTTGCCAAGCGTTATGAGCTTGAGAAAGTTATAAGAAGTGAAGGGCAAAAGGATAGAAGCATTCAAGATATTTACAATTTTATGAGTGGTGTTTGGGACCAATTAGATATGATGGATCCCCCTGAATTAAGTAGTATTGCTGCATATCTGAAACTTCGAGAGGACCAGAAGCTTGTTCAATTCTTGATGGCACTGCGTAATGAGTTTGAGCAATTAAGGGGATCAATCTTGCATCGCTCACCATTACCGACTGTGCACAATGTAGTAAGTGAATTGATTGTTGAAGAAACTAGATTGAAGACTCCATCTCTGCCTATTGTGAACACACAAGCAGTTCTTATGGCATCCTCTCAACTCCGACCCACTAACATGAACTCCTTAGTTAGAGGAACTCAAAGAATTGCCATTAATGAGTGTGGTTACTGCCACGAAAAGGGATATTGGAAGAAAGATTGTCCAAAGAAAAACAAGAGCAGAGGTATATTGCCACATCCAAGCCAAGGTTTTCAGCAGGGCAGAGGTGCACCAAGGACAATGCCTCTTCCACGACAAAATTCTGCACTTGCCACCACTATTTCTGGATGTGAACCAAAGCAGAT
Organism: Corchorus olitorius; assembly: GCA_001974825.2. Classification (NCBI taxonomy): domain Eukaryota; kingdom Viridiplantae; phylum Streptophyta; class Magnoliopsida; order Malvales; family Malvaceae; genus Corchorus; species Corchorus olitorius. The sequence goes on along the minus strand of AWUE01020166.1, from coordinate 11,556 downwards.
TACGTATGGTGGAAACATGAATCATGATGACCTTGAGTCAATTTTTGCTCGTCAAGTTCAGCAATATATGGGATCTTGCATAAGGACTGATCTAGTCGCTGCCAATTTTTCTGCTATGTCTGTTGTTGGGCAAGGTATAAACAAGATACCTCCTTCAGGTAATTCCCCATGGATATTGGATTCTGGAGCCTCTCACCATATGACTTCTAATTCATCATTTTTTAGAAAATTGCTCTCATCTTTCTCAACCTATTGATATCCACATTGCTAATGGTTCTTCAATGCAAGTTTCCAAAGTGGGTTCCATTACCACAAAATCTTATCCCCTTGGAAAATTTTTTGTTCATAATGTTTTATATGCACTCCAATTATCTGTTAACCTTCTTTCAGTTGAACAACTTGCTGATTTTGGTTGTGATATTTGGTTTTCAGATATTTTTTGTGTTGTACAGGATCGACATACATGGAAGCAGATTGGGATAGGCCGTAGAGAAGGACGTCTTTATGTTCTAGATTTTTTTGTTCCTAATGTTTTATATGCACTCCAATTATCTGTTAACCTTCTTTCGATTGGACAACATGCTGATTTTGGTTGTGATATTTGGTTTTCAGATATTTTTTGTGTTGTACAGGATCGACATACATGGAAGCAGATTGGGATAGGCCGTAGAGAAGGGGGTCTTTATGTTCAAGATTTTTTGTTTGTTCCTCAAATCCAACATAATTTTGCCATGCCAGCTTTTGTTTTGGATAAAAATTCCTCATCTTTTCACTTGTTCCATTCTAGATTAGGTCATTTCTCTAGTTCTCGCTTGGGATATATGTTGTCTGTTGGTCTTTTGGGTAATGTCAAATATTCTGATATCTCTGATTGTAAAGGATGTAAACTTGCAAAGTTCTCTGCATTACCTTTTAATAAAAGCACATCTATTTTAAATGCTCCTTTTGATCTTGTTCATTCTGATGTGTGGGGACCCTCTCCCGTCGCCACAAAAGGAGGGTCAGTTTAATATGTGTCTTTTGTTGATGATTATTCTCGTTATTGTTGGGTATATCTTATGCACCATCACTCGGAATTTTTTCAAATTTATTCAAAATTTGCAGCTATGGTGAAAACTCAGTTTTCTGTCATGATTAAAGTGTTTCGTTCAGATTCTTGAGGAAAGTATACATCCACACAATTCCAAGAACTCCTTGCTTTTGAAGGTACACTCTTTCAAACTTCTTGTATCGAGACCCCCCAACAAAATGGAATAGCTGAAAGAAAGCATAGGCACATTATTGGAACAACTAGATCTTTATTACTATCATCTTCCATGCCTAGCTCTTTTTAGGATGAAGCTGTCCTTACATCTGTTTATGTTATTAACCGCATCCCTTCATCTATAACCTCTGGAATTTCTCCTTTTGAAAGTTTATATAAAGCAAAACCAAATTATTATGAACTTCATGTTTTTGGTTGTGTGTGCTTTGTTCTTCTTCCTAAGAATGAAAGAACAAAATTGACTTCTCGTTCTGCAATGTGTGTGTTTTTAGGTTATGGTATTGAACAAAAAGGTTATGATTCCATTGCTAAAAGAATACGTGTCTCCAGACATGTAGTTTTCTTCGAGCACATTCCTTTTTATAGCATTCCAAAGTCCTCTTCTGTTCTTACAAAAGAAGAATTGATTGTTCATGACCCTTTTCTCAAATTCTGAGTTATGTGACACTTTGTCAATTTCTGAAAATTTGCAAAACAATATAGATAATTCTGTTGGTGATTCTTTTAACAGTGATAGAGAATGTATTCAAGTCTCATCTGAGCCTTCTTCTTCATCGCAATCAGACCCTTTTCCTCCACAAGAATCTCATTTTATTCCTGAAGATGTCGATCCTGTAAGCATTCAAGCAGAACGCAGGTATCCTTCTCGCTCTCATAATCCTCCTCCTTGGTTAAAAGGCTTTGAAAAATATTTCTCTTCATCTTACCAATCCTTTCTTGCTTCTATTCACTCTTTTCACGAACCTACTTCTTTCAAGGAGGCTTCTGTTTTACCACATTGGCAACAGGCAATGAAGGAAGAATTAGCAGCACTTGAAAAGAATCATACCTGGGATTTAGTCAGTCTTTCCAGAGGGTAAAGAAGCTATCGGATGCAGATGGGTATATAAAGTAAAAACAAAGTCAGATGGTTCCATAGAACGTTATAAAGCCTGGCTAGTTGCCAAAGGCTATGCTCAAGAACATGGAATCGATTACCAAGAAACCTTTGCTCCGGTTGCAAAAATGACGACAATTCGAACTTTGATTTCTGTAGCAGCCTTTCGGCATTGGCCTTTGTTTTCAACGGATGTCGAGAACGCCTTTTTGAATGGTGATCTTCATGAAGTGGTATATATGCAGCCTCCCCTCAGTTACTCTTGTGAGGCAAAGAAAGTTTGTCGACTTCGGCGCGCCTTGTATGGACTTAAACAAGCACCGCGTGCTTGGTTTGAAAAATTTAATGACACTATGAAGAAGATTGGGTTCTTGCAAAGCGCCAATGATTCTGCCCTCTTTCATCTCTCTTCAAAGCAAGGTACCATTTTGCTCCTCATTTATGTTGATGATATGATTATAACGGGTGATGATTCTAAAGGTATTAAACAATTAAAACAACATCTTTTTGATCAATTTGAAATAAAAGATCTAGGATTTTTGAGATACTTTTTGGGTATTGAAGTTGCCTATTCTCCAAGAGGTTATATTTTGTCCCAATCGAAGTATGCAAATGATGTAATTAATCGGGCTCGATTAACTGATGAAAGAACTGTTGATACTCCTATTGAATTGAATATGAAGCTTCGTCCTACTGATGGAACTCCATTGCCTGACACTACTCTTTATCGTGAAATTGTTGGTTGCTTAGTTTACCTTACTGTGAACTAGCCCTGATATTGCCTATGCTGTTCACATAGTTAGTCAGTTTGCCTCTGCTCCAAGATCTGTTCATTGGTCAGCTGTGGTTCGAATCCTTCGGTGAGGAACTTTGTTTCAGGGGCTGTTTTTCTCATCTTCATCCAAACTAGAATTATGTGGATTTTCTGATGCTGATTGGGCAGGTGACGCTAATGAGAGAAGATCTACAACTGGTTTTTGTATATTTCTTGGGAACTCTTTAATATCTTGGAAGAGTAAGAAACAAAATGTTGTTTCTAGATCCAGCACAGAAGCTGAATATCGGGCCATGGCTCAAACCTCAGTTGAAATTGTGTGGTTGTAAAGATTATTGCAAGACATGGGTGTACATATATCTAAACCTGTTGCAATGTTTTGTGATGATAAAAGTGCGACTCAAATTGCTCATAATTCCGTTTTTCATGAACGGACGAAGCATATTGAAGTTGATTGCCACTTTATTAGACAACATGTGGAGAATGGCCTTATCTCTCTTCCTTATATCTGTTCTTCATTGCAGCTAGCTGATTTGTTCACCAAATCTCATACTGTCAATCGCTTCAAGTTTCTTCTCGTCAAACTCCCAATGTTAAATTTAACGATATTGTGAGTTTGAGGGAGGGTGAAAAGGAAGGCCACTTTCTTTTATTTTATACTGTTATATTTGAGGGCAATATTATATTTTCTTCCTTGGTCTTTTGGTTTGTATATATATAAACTCCAAGCTTATTCAATAATCATCTGATCAGATTCTAGGGCTCTAATTCGAGAGTCCTTTCTCTTCCATTTTTCTTGTCTTTTTCTTGAAGATTATCATGGGTTCATTAATATAGATATGGCACAAGTTTACTTTTCGGGTTCTGTAAATTGGAATATCTAGTATGTAAGGGTATAGTGCTATTGGCAGTCTGGTTTGATGGAGTGGATTGGTCAAGTAATAATTAATCATGAAGGCAGGTGCTGATTAATTGGAGCCTGGAGGAAGAACCAAATTCTAAGTATACTAATAGTTATTGTTTCATGAGATCTAATTACTTTGTTGCTTTCTGTTCCAGTGGTTAATTAAAAGATTAAACAAGAGATGACGACCAAAAGGAGGAGAGGTAAGAAGATGAAGAATATTGTTTCTCATTCTCAAGGTAATAAGAGACTCAAAAAGAGTACTATTCCATTTCTCCCTGATGCGATTATATCAAATATACTTAGTTGGCTTCCGGCTGAATACCTCCATTGTGTTGTGAAGTAAGTTTGCAAAACATGGGCTGCCATTATATGTAACCCCCACTTTATAGAGTCATGATAGGCCCTTGATATGGTGCTAGAGGGGGGGTGAATAGCACTTTTAAACAATCTATGGCAATCTCAACAACTTTGGCAAAGTTGGGTAGAAAGTGTAGATGAAATAGATGAATTTTCAAGATAGAAATTGAGGAAATTGAAACTCAATGTAAAAGGAGGGTTTAGAGAAAGCAAATACTCACAATTTATAGAGGTTCGGTGATCCCACACCTACATCCTCTACCTTGATCTCCCCAATAAAGGATTTTCACAAACACTTCACTAAACCGGTGAAATTCTAGCTTCCACCAAGCCTTTTACAAAGTGAGCTCTCCCCAAGCTCTACTCTTTAAAACAAGTTGATCCTAACTTGTTTCTACCCAAGAAAAGATGAATAAATAAGTACAATGATCTCCCAAAGATCCCAAGTACAAATTTTAGCTCAATACAAATTTTATCTCAAAACTAGTAGGAATGAAGAACAAAGAGAAAAAATGACTTCTTGGCTTCAATAATGATGAACAATGAATAATCTCTCACTTGGATCACTTCAAAAGGCTTTAATGATGTGTATATATACCCTCTCACAAGTTTCTAGCCGTTGGAGCTCTTTTTGTAGCCGTTATAGCACTTTTTCCACTTTTTCAAACTAGCTGTTTTTTTGTCCTGTAGTGAAACTGACGCTGTCAGAAAAGTATTAATCGATGAATACTCTAGTTTTAACTCCAACGTTAATCGACTAAAACTCCAAGCCTTCACCAAGTCTTCAATTAGAAAAGTGGCAGTGTTGACAGCATTTACGGATGTAGTATTAATCGATGAAAACTCAAGTTTCATGTTTCAACATTAATCGATTAAAACTTCATTTTATTCCAATCTTTGAATACTTAATTTCCTTGAGAATTTCTTCAAGAATTCCTTTCTAAGCACTTCTCCAAAGATTATTTGTGCTCCAATTTGAGATAAAGAGATATTCTTTGAAGGCTACACACTTAATTAGACTTAATTAAATATCAAGGAGGAATGTTTTGTGATCATCAAAAATTACATGGAGTCAACAAGTCACACCCACAACGCTCAAAGCCTGGCATCATAATTCAGGATTCTATCAGACCATATCATTCTCGCTTGTTGAAGTTTAAAGAGAATGGGGACTTCGAAATCACAACGTTGTGCCCTTTTTATGATGAATTAATTTTAACTAATTGTGACAGTGTGTCATTCTTTGATGGATTTTATGTTGTCAACCCTACTATCGGGCATGTTGTTAAAGTTCCAGCCATTTCCCTTCCTCGGTTTTGTGAACCCTAGTATGCTATAGCACAAGTTCCAAATAGTTGGGAATTTAAATTAATTTGTGGTTATCGACTTGATCGGGAATTTAAACAGTTCTATATAAGAATAATTAACATTGATGATTCTTGGAGAGGAATGGGGTCTCCCTTTACAGAGTTCGTAATGAGTCTTCTTTTAGAACGCCAAATTAATGTTGGTCGAATTGTTTATTGGACTGATGAGTTAGCATGCTTTGTACCTTTTGAAATTATAGCCACTGATATTGCTAAAGAACCTGTTTACACTGTCAGTATCCCAAGTGAGTTTGGATTCATTGCTGGGTTTGTAAGGATTGGGATTATCTTGGGTCAATAACATTTTCATTGGAGGGTTATAAGATTCGTGTTTTGAAGGATGACCATTTGGGTATATGAGAGTTTTATCACAATATCTTGCTAGTATATAAAATCACGAACTCAAAAATTTTAATTGGGAAATTTCATAAATATCTTTAGTATCATGGTATAAGAATTTCTTTATTCATAGTTCTTTCTAGTCATTAAACTTTTTTTATTAATTATGGAAAGATATTTTGCATTAAAACAAAATAATAAGATAAAAAAAAATTCCAATTCGCTGTGAGTACTCGCTTAGCGTTACTTCATTTCCACAATAATTTACCGCTCCTACTTTCTTTCTTTCTCAATTCTCATTCAATTCATATCCGCAATTAAACCTCAAGCTCTATCTTATATACAAGACCTTCATCAGTTTTAAGTCAAACTATAAAAAGAAAAAAATTGTATTTAAATTTGCTTGCTTCTATCTTCGTTACACAACTGGTGCATAGATTAAGTAGTAGTTAGATTTCAAGCAAAATTATATAAATTGTGGGTTATTTTTCTTTTGGTTTTAAAAAAGATTGATGTGTATTTTGTATTGATGAATGAAAGAATACAAAATTGTGGGTTTTACACAGATTTTATTTATACATCTGTCAATGAAAGTTATGATTCTATTGGGTTTACACGATTCATCACAAAAGCAAAAACTTTGCCACGTGATATATATTGGAATTTATGGGTTGTTCCCTTTCACCTGATTGTCTTTGTAACTAAAATTATCAATATTAAGAGATTGCTAGATGAGAATTGCAGCAGTAGATTATGCAACAAATCAAAAGCTTGGAGCAATCAACAATTTTAGCTATCTAGTCTAGAATTTAAGATGTAAGGAAAGAGAAAGATGGACGTGAGGATGGCAAAAGAGAGTTGAGAAACAAAAAATGGGTGAATAGGGAGAGATCAAAAAAGTGACAGAGAAAGAGACGTGGAACGGAGGGAAGGAGTAAAAAGTTGTTTTAATCGTTTGAATCCCTCCAATGGTCAAAAATACACATGGTATAAGTTGAATTTTTCTTTAATATTTTTTAATTAATTCATTGGTGGCTATAAGGAAAAAAATTGACCGAAGTTACCAATTTATTAAACTAAAATTAAATTCAATTACAATTTCTTTGATCTTTAATAAAAATATTACGTAACCTTTTAAAATAAATTATACAATTTATAAAACCAAAATTACTACTAATAAAAAACAGCAAATAAGCCAAACATCAAACTTAGAAAGCATAATCGCCTTTCATTCTTTTTAGTTTAAGAGCAGAGTCCGTGGCACCAACCTTTCTTTCTTTACTTTGCTTTGAAGGGCTTTTACCCTTTTGGGAATCAAGGGTAAGCTTGTCTTTCACCGGCTCTTTATGAGAAGATTTATTCTTTCTTTTTAGGAACTTCGCTTTAACTCCTGAAGTGAAGTATCTGATAAGACTTCCACCACGAAACAAGTTGATGTCTCCTAATCATAAGAGTTTGGCGCAGCCGAGTCTGCTGTAGAGGAGACAACTTATTTCCTCGGATCAATAGAGGATACCACTCGGGTCGCTTAGCCGGAGTGTCTTAGAGTAGATACCTTCGAGTTGTTTCCGCTGCTTGGGGTAGATATAAATAGTTGATAGATAGCGAGCACAAATCAGGGTTTAGAAGCATATCAAAGATTGAATTATCCAGGAAAACTTTAGATTTGGTTAATACTGAAATGCTCAATTTAAGTCTCATACTTTTAATTTGGTCAAATAGGGTCCTAACGTATGTGAAAATGTTCAAATAAGGGTCCATGCTTTTAATTTAGTTAAATAGGGTCCTAATGTATGCGAAAATACTCAAATAAGGCCCTGGTGTCAATTGGAAATTGGGTGTTTGATGCAGAAACCAGGGGCTTCTTTGAGCATTTTCGCAGACGTTAGGGTCCTATTTGACCAAATTAAAAGCATGAGCCCTTATTTGAGCACTTTCGCATGTGTTAGGGCCCTATTTAACCAAATTAAAAGCATAATAGGCCTAAATTAAGCATTTTTGTATACAATAAGGACCTATTTGAACAATTAGCCTTTTTGATAACATGCACAACTTTCTAACTTTTTTTTCCGTAATAAGGTATTATAGATTTGATAACATCAATTACTAATAAAAGGATTACCAACTCATTTATAATAAAATGTTGTTGAATTTGTTGGTAGATATTTTAATTAGTGTTTTTAGAAACCTACATAGTTTGAGTAACTAGGTGTTGTAATTTTTATAACTTCCATTGTTGATGGAATAATTACTGAAATTACCTAATATGACAAGTAACTGATTTTTCGGTATACATATGTCCTTTTTTTGAATAAATTACCGTTTATATCTCAATTTACAATTGAGGGTAAATTGGTTTTCACATAAATATAATTAAGATGTGTGGTCAGGATTAAATCAAAAATCCTAAAGAAACTAGGTTTCTACACCACCCTAGTTCTAATAGAATTAGGAAAATCTTATAATTAATTGCAAGGGCTGAAATTCATTAATTACTAAATAAATAATAATTATTTTTCTGAATAATTATTATTAAAATTATCATCTATGTAGCCCCTACCTAGGAGAGTGGCAAAGAAAATCAAACAAAAGCAGTTTCCTTTAATATTACTGTCTATTAGGGAGGCAAACAGTAAAAAAGGAAAGTTGCTTATCATCTACCCATGAGATGAAAAATACCTCATGGACTCGATAAGAAGGCCCAAAGTCGTCTCCTATGTAGAGGAGAGGCCGCCCTCACCCCTGATGAGAGCTATTTTTCTCTTCTTGCAAGAAGGAGGCAGAGAGCTAAAGTTTGTCAGCAAAAGAAACATCTACGTACGTGAGAGAGACATGAGATTTTCAACTTCACACCTCCTCCAAATAGTCGACCTACTATAGTAGAGAAATCGCCTAGCCTTTGTTTCCTCCCCGAGAGGCGAAACTACAACTTTGCATTTTGTTCAATTAAGGACAAAATGGCAAAATTAGCCAATTGAGAAGGCTAGAGGTTGCCATTTCTACCAAGGAGTATACCATGATGATCCTTGAGCTATGTAGATCATCTTGGTAAAATTTCACCTCATTCTGACATCGGAGCAAAAACTTATGCCCGATTTTCAGTTAAGGACATTCTGGGGAGTGAAACCAAATTCACCATGATAGAGAGCTCGAATTCACTTGGAATTTTTTCCATAGTCTTATGGAGATAATCTAAGCCCGTTGGTGAAATTTTGGTTTATTCCGAGATCGTTTGCAACTTTTGCATTCTTTTCAGTTAAGGACACATGGCTTTCTTACCCCGGTTTAACTAAATTGATTAAGTATGAGTAATTTCGTGGCCCTAGTGTTCAAAGTCCAGTTCATGATGTTAACAGGCCACTACTTAGTCAATTTAGTTGATTTCGGCACAAAAGAAGCAACAAAGGCATGCTGATGTGTGATAGGAAGAAGGAAGAATTATTCATCAACCACACAGGAGGAAGATTTCCATCTCCCATCCAAGAGAAGTGGCGCCCTAACATCTTCCTTTCCCTCTCCTCAGTAGTTGAAAGCAATCAGAAGAAGAAAGAAGCTTCACTGCACCATCCTGGATGTTGTCATCTACCTAGGAGGAGGAATTCACCTTCTTCAGCAAGGCAAGCCCATTAAATGCAAGGCCCATGCTGCCCCCTATATAAAGGGAGGCCATTCTTAGATCTCAAAGAATTCCGCATCTCAAACATTTCTCCCGAGAAATCAAAAACTAGCTCCTGAAGCTACAAACTTGCTCCGCGCAAAAAACCAAGCTCCGTGCTTATTTTCTCTTTGGCTCTACGCCATTTTCACTCTTATTCATCACGAGTTCTTACTCGTTCATCAAATTTTCCTTGTTTAGATCTTGTCTCAGGACATTCAAACACTCTTTTAGTGTTTTTCCCTTGTTTCAATCTTGTCTCCGGACACAAAAACACTGTACACGTGTTTCTCTCCTATAAATAACTGATTGAGTCAAAAACAACCCTATTTTTATGGCTATTTTATTATGTTTTTTGATCTATTTATGCTTAATTATATGCTATTTTGATGATATTTGTGTTTTGAGTTCTTAAGTAATGTGAAATTGAGAAATTGTTATTTTTCACTTCTTTTGGAGCTATTTTGATGACTTTTTACACAGATTTTAGCAAAGCAATTTTGAGTATAGATTCGAAGATTCGAAGTTCGTGTTTGAAGACCAATTGAAGATAATTTTGAAGAGTTGAAGACTTTGAAGAATTATTTCAAGGAGCAAGGATTGAAGATTGGAGCTTTAATTGAAGACAAGTCATGAACAAGTTCTCAAGCTTTGGTATTTTTGGATAATTTATATGAGAAAATACTCAGCCCATATAAAATATTAATTGGAATTAAAATCCCAATTAATGACTCCTAAATCCAAGGAAATATCCAAATCCCGTAGATTCCCGATTCTAGTCCTAACAGGATTAAGATTCAGACGCAGTTTTGGTAGAAAAATCATAACTTTCTGCTCAGACCTCTGTTTGAAGCCCATGAGTACTCGTTGGAAAGCTGACTCCGAGATCTACAACTTTCTTTTGAAATCCAAGACCCAGTTCTGCGACCTTCAAGCCCGAAAATGCCGTTGAAGTCACTGCACGAAATCAGGATTTTTTCAGGATCCTATTTTAACTTGGATTCTACTCTAGGATGACTTTTATTCTAACTTGGACTCTAAGTTAAACCCAAAACCGACTTAAACCTCTTTCTAAGTTAGGATTGGAATTCCTAGGGTTATTTCCACTATAAATAGACACCTTAGATCTAGGTTTTTAGTACATATAGATCTAGAAATTGTATTTGGTGGAATTGTTGAAGAATTGGAGGACAAAAGCCCTAGTGCCGCTGCCCCCTTCTCTTTCCATCCATAAGATAAGTTTTTCTTCTTATTCTTTGGATGCTCTCTTAATTCATGAGTGAGTAATCCTTTTCTTAACTCCAATGTAGAATTTAATTGATCTCTTGACTTATATATTGGTGAGATTTTGTGCTTACATATGATAATTGTTAGAGTATTCTTTTGATCTCTGTTTTAATTCTATGTTGCTTGTTTTGATTGATTGAGCCGGCACTTTCTTGATAAATTAAGTTAACATTAGCTAGATCAAGTCGCGGATTGACGTTCGGGCTTGGTTGTTTGTAGCAATTGTGGGAGGACAGAAGTCCCTTCCAAGAGAGATAAGGAACATTGAGTGAGGAATTACTCTTTGTGCTTGTATAAATTACTAGTTCTTAATGCTTTGATTCCTAGCAAATCTTTAAGGCTTGACGGCTAATTGATTAGTTAGGAGGAAAAAGGGGTAATTTAAGCTTTGACGAGTAATCTTATCTAATTAAGGTAATTTAGGAATTAATTCCGACAAACTATTCTTCGTTTTCATAATTATTAGATATCAATGATCCATGTTATAATTGTCAAGAGGGATATTAATTCTATGTTGGAGGCTTTTATAAATTGTTTTCTTGATTATTCACTGCTATCTTGTTAATTGTTTTCTTTAATCTTTTTGATTGCTTTCTTTAGTTGATTTTGATTGTTAGTTAGATTAGGTTTTATTTCACTATAAAAATTCTCTTTAATTTGTTTAATTAATTTAAGAAAAAGATAAATAACCTATCTCTCTGTGGGTTCGACCCCTACTTGCCCTATCT
>AWUE01020165.1:0-25154 GCA_001974825.2 Corchorus olitorius | reverse complement strand
ATATGATGACTCAAAGTTTGGTGTTTAAAATGCCAAAAAGGAAAATTTTCAGATTTAAGCCCACCAGGTGTTCGATAAAATGTGATATAAGGGCTTCGGTTTTGGGGCTGTTTGAGGTAGTAAATGATATTGGAAAATTATGAAAATTAACAGTCTTGTAGTTTGTTGTATGTGGAACAAACTTTGGTTAGAAAGTTTTTGCTAATACCATTTGGATTCTGAATTATAAGGCTCGGAATACTGTATCGCAGAATTGAGGCTCAAATTTGGAAATCTGACTTGGTGGTTGAATTTGAAATGGTCTTAGCTCGAATTTGAAGTGGCTTTCTAAATATAATTTTTAGCCTAATGAGTTAGCTTTCTAATGGTTTTGGAATCACTTGATTTGGATGTGTATTGTGGAAGTTATGCCTATTTTCCCAAAGTGTCGCCTTGCTGGAAATGAAAAACAAGGGAGTGTAGATTCATTTCGGGCAGCCTTCTTTCGAGGGGCATAACTTTGTCTTAGAGAATCCAAATTGAGTCATTCTTGAGCCTAAATTGTAGGGTTTGCATTCCTCTTTAACTTTGTAGAAGAAAGCAAGTTGAAATTCTAAAGGGAAATTAATGAAAAATAGCCATTTTTGGGACTGCATGGTTGATTCTTGTTACAACATGCCATTGAAAATGTTTGGGAATCAACTTGAGATTTGAATAGGTTAGGAGCCGAATTTGATAAGGGTCCTCTAGGGGTGAATTTCGGTATATGGAACCATATTTCTAATGGATGTGGTTTCATTTGATTTGTTTGAGAATCGAGCTAAATATGAGTATTTTTGTAAAGTGTCGCCACATTAGATTTTTGGTTGAAAATAGAGTTAGTCTAGAACTTTAATATTACTAGGATTTCCTTTGAGGTCATGATCCCGAATCCAACCTAACCAGATTAAGGACTACGGCTCGTAAGTAATATCATCGTATTTTAAGAACATTTGAATTACCAAAAATACCCGTGATGGACAAATTTACTATGTTACCCCTGATTGATAAAATTACGATTTTACCCCTATAATGAAGAAATTACCATTTTACACTAGAATTGGTCCAATTACGACTTTGCCCCTAGAAGAGGATTTGACTTGTCCAATCATACTAATCGAACATGTAAAGTTAGAGAATCACCGTAACAGCCTTAAGATGTCTAAATCACAAATTTGCCCCTGATCGAGTAAAATTACTGTTTTGCCCCTAGATGCCGGTTTTGATTAGATAAGCTGTGGAAGTACTTGCGGACCTTGAAACTCGTATTAGAACCCTGTAAGATATATAAAGACACGTTTAACTCCTCGATATTAGACCGTGGGTCTGGGTTCTATACTTTTTGTCATTTTATTCCTTTGTATCTAACTGATTTGGTATTTTCGTTTATTATCTTGGTTTTATATTGGTATATTATCCTGATTTAGACTGACAAACTTGGCTCTACTTCGGTTTATGAATTTAATATCTGAGTTTGGTTTTAACGGTTTTCTTGTGTTTGGTGCACTTCTCAATCAGACGGCCGAGGCGCTGATCGAGACACCAGTTAGGCTCACTGCGGATTCACCTTGGGGGGTATACGAGTCCCCTAAACTGTGAGTGGGCTATCCTCAACGGGTTCTCCGTTGAGGAAATGTTTTATTACTATTTTTACATGAATGATTTATAAAATGTTTTGATAAATGTTTTGGGTGCATGAATGACCTGGTTTTGTTTAAAAAAGAACTTGTTCAAGCATACGGGGACTTGTGGACGTAGCTCCATGAGTACGTATGGCTTGTTGGTGGAGCGTCTCGGACGCGACCCAGCGCTGGTGTGTTTGTTTTAACGGACCATGACTTTATTTTTGGATCCACATGGTTCGTAGCTCCAGGCCCGACACGATATATTTATTCATCTACCGGTTCGACGTGTGCATGGGAGAGCTAAATTGGGTGTGCTGCGGCCACCACGCAGTACCGGACCCAAGCCAACGTCAGGGAAACGGGCTTGTTTGGACAAAAATAGAAAAAAATGATGTTTTTTTTAGTAATTATTGGATGATGACGAAAATGCCCTTGATCGTTCCGGAGGTTGACTCGGGCCAAGGTCACTCTGGATAGGTTTTATTGGCAGCCCATTTGTTTTATGTAAATGATAAATGATTTCTTGGACTTGTTTTATTGCTAACAAGGATTTTATAACTTGGTTTTCTTACCTGTTTTGGGTTGTGAGTGCACCCCACCCTCTTCTGGTCCTCTTTTGAGGGTGGCTCACTCACTGGGTACATTTGTGTACTCACCCCCTCAAATTCTTGTTGTGTTTTCAGGGTAGTTAGGACTCAGTGGATTCTTGGACAGTCGAGTCGGTGGCGTAGGCTGTTATCACTGCTCATAGAGGTACTTCTCATTACATGACGGGTCCCAATGGCATTGCGTCTATTTATTCGCATTCTTCGTGCTTTAATTCTTGTTTACTAACCCACTAATTGGATTTGACTTGGTTTCCGATTTATTAAAATATTTTTATTATTTTGGTTTTGACGATTCCGCATCTACTCTGATTTGAAAGGTTTAGTATTTTAAATTTATACTTAATTCATGTTTTCCATGTTTTTGATCTGGTATTGACGCTTCGTGTTGCTTTGGAGTGCGTGACCGGCCGGCACGTGTTTCAAGGTGACACGGCGGTTGTCCGTGTTCGACTTCCGGGTCGGGGCGTGACACAAACTCCTTTTTTTTTTAACTAACTAGTGAATGGCGCCCGCGTCATATCGCGGTTTTTTGGTGTTTGTTTGTTGGGAGTTTATATTTATATAAGAGAGTTTATATTCATAGGATGCATATTGATAATGTATACACTGATTAGTGGTGTTGTATAGAGCTGGCAATTCGGGTCTTGACACGACACAGAACGAGATACGTTTAGCCGTGTTCGTGTTTGGCTTAACGTGTCTCGTGTCCGAATCGTGTCGGACACGATTATGGTAATCGTGTTTCATGTCATAATCGTGTCAAGACACGATTAACACGTTTAAGACACGAGAGACACGTCTTAGTTAACGGGTTAACACGAAAACACGACAACCTGTTACACGACACACGTTAGACACGCTAATTAAAACCCTAAAATCTAATATACCCAACCCAATTAGGCAATTACCCAATTATGTTTCAAAATTAGACATTTTTAGTTCTAATTATATATATTTTAATTAATTGAAATATTTGAAAAATTGAATTGTGTCAACGTGTCATGTCATGTCATGTCATGGACCTGTTACACGACTTAATCGTGTAAACAGGTCCGTGTCCCGTGTACACGTTTAAAAACAGGTCTCGTGTTCGTGTTTAAATTCGTGTTCGTGTCATGTCTAATATGTGTTTATACCCTATGTAAACACGACACGAACACAAATTGGCAGGTCTAGTGTTGTAGGCAATTTAGGATTTATGGAGACCTTGAATGTGATGAGATTTTGAGTTCTTGCAATGATGCGAAAGTTTATATGGTTTCCGTTCCAAAGAAACCATGAACCAAAAAAAGTAGACTATTAGCTCAAGCGATGCTTGAAGCATAGCATATGAGTAGATGAATTCAGGGTTGGAAGCACGTGTTGCATTGAAGATGAGTATCTAGAACAAATGATTCATACAATGAGAACAAATGGTGATGTAATTGTACATTGACATTGTCAAAATGAGGGAGTAGTTACAGAAGCACAAAAGAAGAGTTGTTTTTTAGAGCATTTGATAATGTTGCTTCATACAATTTACTGGGTTCTATACGACCTCGAGGAATCATTTCTGCGAAATATAAATGCATTGCATTAAGTAGTTACATGAAAGAAACTTGAGAGATACTTATAATTCTATTGATAAATCTGGCATCTATGGTTGTGTCCAAGATTACATTCCCCTGCAGTTAAGATTATTGGACAAAATTCTCCAGATTAAAGATTATTGGGTGATAACAATAGCAGATCATTAAAATTAATACATTTACTCAATTACAGTCATAAAATTTTGTTAAAATAGCATTTTAAAAATAGTACCTCCAATCCTGTAAAAGTTAAACAATTGCTTTGCAAGCTAATCCTCCTGATGCATTTGAGCCCACAAATGTTTATGATTGAGATTTGATACCTTCCAAACCACAGCTTTTGTAAATTTCTGAAATTACCCAAAATTTCTCATTCTCCTAATATTTATAAAACCCAATATTTTCTTAATCTATACAAACAATTAATAAAACAAAGAATTGAAGCAAAAAGGAAGCACCCAGTTCGAAGTAAAATGCTAAAAAGAAAAAACCGATCCAAGAAAAAAAAATCTAAGTAAAATGATAAAAGCTTGAAACTCATAAGCCATAGATAACTTCAAGTTCAACAGCTAATTAACGAGTACTCTTAGAAGTCTTCTTATCCTTTACAAACAATTTATCAATGTAAGTTTATCTTCCAAATCTATAATTCACCCAAATAAACAAAAAAAAAAGATGTTGGCTGTCAACATAATATTGCAATAATCTAAAACAGAAAATGGTATAATACAAATACTTTCAAATATATGTCAACACAGGAAAAATAACGAAAAATATATTTAATCCTGTGAAATATTCATGGCTTCTCCCTTGCAATTAATTACGATGGTGTTGAGGTCTCTCTCCCAAATATACCAACATAGGCAAAGGCTTCTCTTCAATGTTAATGGCATTAACACCTCTTCCACAAACTAAGATCTGAGCATCAAAAAGATAAAAGTAGTTGGGAACTTGTATAACCTCTGTTCCAAAAGTTCGGATTTTAAGGAAAGAAAATTTTGTAGCAATTACTTGAAGAATAGTTTTTTTTTTGGCCAAAACTTGAAGAATAGTTTAACAATTGACTTGTAACAAATCTCATTCTTGCAATCCCTTGTGTACTTGCATATGTCCAGTGGATATTCCTCATATAATAAAGATAATTTTAGCATGAAAAAAATTTTTAAATAAAAAACTATACCAAATCAAACTATCACCAATTTGTGCTATGAGCCGTCCACTGTTCATAAGCCGAATTCATTAAACAGTTCGGCTCCTCAGCCAATTTTCCCACTATTCAAACCCCAATCCAGTCATTTGACCAGCACGTGTCCCAATCCCCAAAATCGCTCTGCCCATTTCCCTAGGGGAGAGCACGGTTCGGTTTCGGTCGGTTTCGATTTTATTTTTCGGTTTTTTGTCGGTGGAAAATTTTGAAATATAAGAAAGCGATCACCGACCGAGACATAGATGAAACCGATACCACCGATGGCGTCGGTGGCGGTCGGTTATTGGTCGGTGGTCGGTTTTCGGTTAGTGGAAAAATAACACAGAAAAAATAAAGAGACGGAGGCAGAGCACAGAGGCAGAGCACAGAGGCAGAACACAGAGGCAGAGCACAGAGCCACAGTCGCAGAGCATTAGACAAAGCTCAATCAAAAATCTCACCAAAACTTCATTACAACAATTTCATACACCAACAAATTCAGCAAAAAGGAGGGGCAAAATCCTTCCAATACAAATCATGAAACCAACATATAAAACCCAAACCATGAAACCAACATATAAAACCCAAAACAGCAGAGTCAAAATTCAAAAATAAATTCAATCATTTAAAAGCCATACTCAACAAGAGCTTGTTCAAACCCAGATTCAGTTTTCCAAATTGATCAAAGAAGCTTTAATCGCCACCCCGCAAGGGAAATATGTACCCACCGCTGTGCTGCCTTATAATCATGTCTGCACTCAGGCATGGATCCAAACACCTACCAGAGAGCGGATACGAGGAGATTTAGATCTTAGGTCCGGCAACAGATGATAGGGGTTAAGGTTTCTTTTGATCCCAAAAACCTTTCGCCCAGTAGTGCTATCACCTTGCGCAGAGTTTCTTCGATTTGGAGTCAGCCTTTGCTAGAAAATTAGGGTTCATACGATTTGAATTTTGGATGAGAAAGAAGAGAATAAGTGCGAATTAAGTGGGGAAAATGAGTTTTGAAGGAAGAAGACTACATAAACATTCAATTTTGGATCGAAGCAATGGTTTGAAATGGAGTTTCATACTGAGATCTGAAAGGGAGAAGTGAGAACGAAAGACGAGAGAAGAAAATATCAGGAGGGAAGAAAGAGAAAAAAAAAAGGAGCGAAAAGGGGTTGTTCTGTTTTTAATGTATTTAGTTTATATATATATATATATATATTAAATTAAATAATATAAACGTAAATTATATTAATATATATATATAATAATAAAAAAAAAAAGGTTTAGAATTGTCGGTCGGTGCTCGGTCGGCTTTTTAGCCAAAATTTTTGAAGCCGAGCACCGAACCGTTGATCCCCTTTATCGGTCGGCTCGGTCAGTTTCTAACTGACTTTGCTCTCCCCTACATTTCCCCAACCCCATCCGTCCCATCTCTCCGGCTTCATTTCGTCTCTTAATCTTTTTCGCCCTTATCTGCTCATCTTTGAATTCCAGCAGATCTTGGCGGGTTACGGTGTTCCTGTTGACGTCCCCTCCATCCCCCTCCTTTCGTTTTCCTCTCGCAGATCGGTGAGGCCAGTGTATGTTTTCTCTTTTTTTAGATTATTTTGGTCTTTCCCGACTCTTTCTTCACTGTTTTTCTTTGTCTGCGATGTCTTTTTTCATTATTCAATCTTTTCGGGCTTCTCACCTGACTCTTTCTTGGCTCTTATTCTTTCTTAGCGATGTCTGCCCATATTGGTTTCAATTGGGCCCGTGTATGTTCTGATTTTTTCGATAGGGCACTGTTTTCGTTTTCAAACAGTTCTACTGATATTGCTTTAGGTTTATGGTGATGGTAGATTGAGACCAAGAGTGGTTGCTCGAAATCACTTTTTCAGGCATAAATTTAGATTGATATAAGGACTAGATTAATCAAGCATCCATCTTTTATGTATATTGATATAATTTGATTATTTTTCCCCTTTTCGTTCTCAGTTTCGATTTTTAAGTTTGATTGCTTGCTTATTTGATTTGTGTATTTGACTGGATGTCAGAAACGATTTTAATTTACAGTTGCCTTTTACTCAATAAATAAGTGAATTCCACACTTAATTTAAGTTGATTGAAAGTTAGTCTGATTTGGGTGTGGCACTGCTTTAGTTACTATCTCAAACCATTGTGTGATTTGGGGTTATGAATTATGATACAACCTTGAGGGATTGTCAACCATCTGGATTCTTTGCTTTTCTTAGATGCCACTGGTTTAGTTGGTAGGTCAAGAGAGTTTTCGCCTTGGGATCTTCTGTCTCTTCATCTTTTTTTTGTCCCTAATACATTGCGGCTTTATCTATTGGCTTTTTCCTTGTCTCTTCCTTTCTCTCCAAAAAGTTCCTCCAAATCTCAGCATGAATTTCATCTCCTCCAATACGGAGGTCTGCCTTATTCATGAATCAATTACTAGTATCCTAATTGTCACGCCCCGACCCAGGGTCGACCACATGACAGCCGTTGTGTTACCTCGTAATGCCTGCCGCGTGTTACACGCACCTAAGGTCTCACGAAGCGTAAAAATACAATTTATAAACAATTTTTTTTTTAAAATAGATAACCAAATCAAATAAAGCAGTGTATACTAAAACAATGTATCAAACTTATATAAAAGTGTTTTGTAAAGTAATTTGCAAATCAGAGAATTGTAAATAGCGGAAGATTTTAAAATAACGCCAGTGGATCTATTATAGCAATAACTACAAGGAGACAACATTCGTCTACCAAGAGAGTCCCAAGAATGTCGAGTCAGCATGAATAAAATATCCCTGAAAACACAGCAAGAATTTGAAAGGGTGAGTATTCCAAGAAATACTCAGTGAGTGCAGAGGGCTAACTAACATCACATTAAGAGTGAAGTGCATGGCCAATCTAAAACATCTAATTTCAAATCAAGATATGAGATTTCATTGGGATTCTTTAGTCACTTACAAAACCATGATAATCATCTTTACTCCAATCAATTTATCAAAAACCATATCATATTCAGGGCATTCAAAATTTATAGATGAACATCAAAATCATATTTCTTACGCTAATATCGTATGTCAAAAACAGCAGTATAGTTACAATTGAAACCATAGCCCCAATTTATATAAAAGCCAATAGTCATCAATAAAACACATGCGTTCGTACATACCATAAACAATTATTTCTATCAAATCAATTATGGCATGTCAATTTAGAAATCCGAGGAAATATTCCAAATTTCTTTACTGCTAAAACATGCATGTATGTATACACAAAAAGATGTAGAGCCAAACTTTAAGTTCAAAATAAATCCATCAAATGAGCGGCCGAAAACCAAGTCCTGCGGTTTTAGCTACTCAACCGAGGCCGTCAGGGGCATTTTTGTTATTTCAAACTTTATTTATAAAAACACGTACATGCCATGAGAAAACATCATAAATCAATTTTACATGCTCGTTCCCCTGACGTTGGCTGTGGATTACTACGTGGCACCCGTAGTAGACCCACGCCCCCCTAGTGGCTTTTCTACGCGCCCGCCACCTAGGGTCAATGATCATCCATACCCCTCAATAGGCGGCCTATGCGCTACCTCAACAACAAACAGTTACTGCAGTAACAATAACAACCATGTGCCATGACAATATATCATTATAAGCATATTCAATCACATAATATATAAAACCATAATCACATATCAATAACATTGACTCACATTTTTCATTCTAAATCAACGACATAAAACCAATATCAAATATCCAAAACTGATCAAATCATGCAATAGGCCATCATGAGATTTCACCATGCACTTTAAACAATTATGAAAACCCTTTTATAGAAACCATGCTCTAGAAAACAATATTTATAAAACATGGGAGCATTTTTCAAAGCATTTTTCTTAAAGAAATGAAGATAGCTACTAAGCACTCACAGTTCGAGAGATTCGTATACTCCCGTTAACTTCCTTGCGAACGTACTGGCGTACTTAAGTCCTTTTCTATTCGAATCCTTTCAAGTTGAAGCTTTTGCTTTAGAATTAAACCATGGCTTTGGTCATAGAACCTCCTCCCAAGCAACTCCACTTATATCTTCTCATACCCAAATTCATGACCAACGTTACAAATTGATGGGTGGGTATGAAAAAGAAGATTGATAGGTTTTATTCATAGTCTTTGCATGTTAAATCCATGTTGAAAATGGAAAAGATTTAGAGCAAGAGGGCAAGGGGTTTTCGGCTAAGAAGGCAAGGGAGAAAGGAAAGAACAAATGAAGAAAGAAGAAAAAGAAAATGGCCAAAGAGAGAGAGAACGGTTAAGGAACAAAAGAGATGAGCTAAATGCTAA
This sequence comes from Corchorus olitorius, assembly GCA_001974825.2. Taxonomy (NCBI): domain Eukaryota; kingdom Viridiplantae; phylum Streptophyta; class Magnoliopsida; order Malvales; family Malvaceae; genus Corchorus; species Corchorus olitorius. The sequence continues at coordinate 15,818 of AWUE01020165.1, read as the reverse complement.
TTAGCTCTTCCCCTTAGGAGACAAGGTTGCCACATGGCAACCATGCATGGATATTGCCTCACACTTAGCCATGTAAGGCCAATTCTTTGGTCTTTATTCAATTTGGTCCTTAATGTATTTGGTAAATGTGTTAGTGTTTTTTTTAGACAATAATATTGAACTTAATCTAACAAGGTCCAAAATACTAAAATTTCATATGTCATATCCTACTTCCTTACGTCTCCATTGCTCCATCTAACATCCTATCCAAGGCCCAAATTAATGAAAATCTCATATGATACAATCTTATATATTATTCGTCAACAAATGTATATCGAATTTGTTTAATTTGATCGCATTGTCAGACTAATGTTTTTGCCCTTCATCTTCGTTTCCATGTGGTTGGGTGTCTGCTTTTCCTTGCTTTCTCCGCAAATCGATTGGTAAGCTCTGCGTTGTGGTTCCAGTAATTTCCCAGGTTTGACCACTGATTTCTTCGTTGCCTTATTTGAGAGATTTTATTTTGTTTGAGACATTTCTGTTTTTTTGTGAATCCCTGACATTTAGTTTGTCTTTGTTTCGTTTTTTATATGGTCGTAATTTTCGGTTAGCACTTCTCGCTTAAATTGATTTAGGAAATTTCGGTTTAATTGAAAATGTTTTTGTTTATATTAAATTAAAATGTTGATTTGAGTATGTTTGTTGATTTAATTGAAGGAACGAATGGTTTGCTTTTGATGATAAATGTCCCCATAGGCTTGCTCCTTTATTTGTAAGTTTCTTAATTCTCTGCTTTTAGACTCATTTTTTTTTCCTTTTCTTTTCTTTATACTGATCCTGATTGCTGCTTATTCGGTATTTGAGAAACATCAAGTATTTCTATAGAATTCTATTTAACAATATACCACTTTCAACATTCCTTTTAGTCATTTATAGATGAAAACGGGCACTTGCAATGTTCTTATCATGGTTGGTCTTTTGATGGATGTGGATCTTGCACTAAGATTGACCTTATGTCAGTATACAAAAGAGCTATGTCCCGTTTGGTATCTTTATTTTTATTTATTTTCAACATGAATCATTTTATGCATAACTGCATGGTTCTAAGCTGTTGACAAGTAAGGTAACCACTTGGATATTAACCTCCGCCAACAGAGGCAGGAAAGGGTCATTGATAGCTTCTAGAGATTCTCGTGTTGCTCCAGAAGTTGGTAAAAGTAAAACTTCTACCAGAGGAAGGGGTAGAGGTAGGGGCAGAGGCTTTAGTGGCTTAAAGCAGACAACTCTTGATGCTACATTGGATTTTTGTCCATCTCAAAGGTGACATTTTGATCTAAGCTGTTGACAAGTCATTTTACTCAAAGAATTAAGTACATTAGGGAATAAGGTTATTTAATAAATTCGAAATTCTTATTATGCTAGAAGCTGATTGTCTCATTATTATATTGCTTAAATCCAATTCTTATAAGTTATAATTATTCTTATTATGCTGGAGGTAATTGTTACGTGCCCAATTTTATGAAAAATATATATTGATGCAAGCAAGAAAGGATACCAAAAAGAAAAGAAATAAAGGGAGAGGGAGAGTGCATTAGTAGTCAATTAATTTGTAAGTTGAATCGTTGCTTCACCTACTCTCCTCAAAGGTGGCAGTAGGACAGTGCCATATGTCACAAAAATCAGGGACTAATATGTTGTTCAAATGATAAGATTATTGGGTCAAATTACCACCTTCATTCTTTAGGTTGCAGATGGTATTACTTTTTGCGTATTTAGATTAACTTGTGCTTATTGAGTTTGTAAAAATAAGACTTTGGACTTTTTTAGTGCTTACAAGTACAATGATTTCTGAATATTATATTTATCTTTTTTTTTTTCAAATTGTTTTTAGAATTAGTTAAAGTAGAATGCTGTTGCACATAAAGATGCTTATTCATTTTGCTTAAGATTTTGGATGTTTTCATGTGTAAAATACTAATAAGAGGTCGGGAAATGTTTTCTTATTGGTACATGGGAAAATGTTATCTTTATTAATTAAAATGTAGAATTGTATTCATTAAAGTTCTTTCCAAGCTCATGCCTCCCTAGGCTAAGTCCTTTTATAACATCAACATAGTTGATCAACCTAATATGGCTAACTCTTTATGAAAATCTCTTCAAACTTGACAGCCCTTGGTAAGCATCACTATTGAAATTTCTAACATTGTTAATTAAGTATTGTATGCTTTTGACGTTCTGCTGTTAATGTGATTGTTAGATGGAATCATTTATCCTTTAAGTGTGAAATCTTTTGCAAGAAATCATATGTAGCACATGGAAATTATGTTTACCTGGTTTGGCTCTTATAATTTTGCAAGAAATCTCCTAATGCTATGGTCAGTTTGGGAATATTGTCTCTACCTAAAACTTATCCTAATATCCAATTAATTGATAAATGTTCCCTTATTATTTTCTTTCTATAGGGCCTCTTATGACCAAGTTTACCCTAGCATTGAGAGAAACTCTAACATACAACCAGGGGCGGAGGGAAGGGGGGGCTGGCAGGGGCCATGGCCCCCCCTTTAGCTCTTGAAACATTTGTTAGATGTATGGATTTTGTAGGAGTGAAATGGTGTATTTGAACTTGGCCCCCCCTAATTTTCCATACATGTCTCTTCACTCCTATAAATATTGGTATATATGTAGTAGATTTTATATTCATTATCATTCTTTATACATCAATTTATTAAATCCTTTCACTTTTATCCTAAATTATTTTTTGGTGCATTCAATACAGATCTTTCTCTCTTTATTAGTCAACTAAATCTATGTGGTACATCTATTTCCATTTTTAATTCAAGAAAATCAATCTATTATAAATGTTATTATACATAATTAATTATGTATTCCCTTTTTATAAATTTTCTTATTTATACACAAAATGAGTTGCTATAAATCTCTATTCAAAGTTTACTCCTCAAACAATTATGCATAAGTCCATTTTTACTTTGACATTAATATGTATAGTTTTATCATGAATTATATTATGTTTGTATATTGGCCGTTCGCCCCCCCATAAAAAAATTCCTGGCTCCGCCCCTGCATACAACGAAGTTATCCCATCTCAGGTAAATTTCTTCAGTATCTACTGAGCATGAATATTGAATTTAATTTTAAGGAGCGAGGTCTTGAGATAGATAATTTTATAAAAATTTAATTTATTGGCTCTCTATTCATCGGCTTTGGCTTGGTAGCCCATGATCTAAGGAAGAAGACTTTTATCCTCTCCCCGACACCTTTTTATCTGTTCTGTTATGTTTAAACTGTCCGGGTTTTTTGTTTTTCGCTGCATGTTTCTGGTACATGGGAAATGGATCTCATCTTACATTTTTTAGATTTCAATTAAATCTTTGTTCTTTTCACTGTCTTAAATCTTCATGTTAGAAAATGATTGTAAATTACCTTTATTACAGAGGATTAAGATTATAATTTAATCTGGGTTTTTTTTGTAAATTTTGTTCTTTCTTTTGCTGCAGATCTTTAGTGGGGGGTTTGCCTAACCTAAGGCTATGGTGGTTTGACTAGATTCAGGCTTAAGAGATTAAAGAGATCAGAGAGAAGGTTAGTAAGGATTATTTTATTTTCCCTACTTTGATCTCATTGTTTTTCTGTTCTTAGTTTGTTTAGAAAGGTAAAATGGAAAGCGATTGAGATCTGAATACATGGTTTGGTTTTATCCGATTGCGTGTTTTAATTTTTTTCAGATCCCTAAAATCCTTACTCATATCTGATTGTTTTGTTGTGTTTTAATTTATTATGTCGATTGTGACTTGGTTGCATTTCTTCGTAGCTTCTGTTTTTACTTCATGTCTTTCATGCAAATTTACTCAGTGTAATGTCAAATTAAAGCAAAAAAAAAAGGTTCATTCATTTAGGACTGACTATTAGTTTATTCAGTGAATATTAATCTCTTACGGAGCTTACCTTATTGGACTCTTGGAACTCCTCAACTCTATAAATCTCAATTTTCTTGCTACAATTATTTTCTGTCTATAATTTACACTACAAAAAAAGTGCCATATACTGACGGTTAGGAATCCATCAGTAAAATTTGAAAACCGTCAGTATAGACCGTTTCAGGCTATACTGACGGATGATTTACCTATTGCAACGGAAAACTGTCCGTCAAATTATCCCTCGACGCTATAGGTCTATACTGACGTATTTTAGGGTCGTTGCAATACCCTTTTAGACTATACTGACGACCTAAAAGGAATTACTGACGCCATTTTAGGAGTTGAAATTAGCCTTTTTCCCAAGTCTATATTGACACCCGATCCGTCAGTATAGATATAGATAGATTATTTTCATATTTATTTTTTCATATTTAGCCATCCGTCAGTTTAGCTATAGCCTTCTTATATATTTGTTTTCTAAAAATATATTAATAATGATTATTAACAATTATTGAGAATCTCAATTCAATATTTGAACAATAATAATCAGACCTATGTAAAACTTTTTATTATATCAAAAACCATATATTTTACATAGTCAACTTACAAGACATGACTTACTCAAAAGTCAATATATATTTACATGAGTTACATTCTATCTACAAATATAATTAAACTTATATATAATACATAGTTGATATACTTGTGATCCCATCTTCCCAAACATAGAGAAGTTCCTGCAAGCACAATGATAAATTATAACACTTTATTTTTTTTATTTTAAAAAAAACTACTTATTGGACATACAAAAACAATAAACTCAAAATAAGTAAACAATTTCAATTTGATGAGATATGATCCTCACCTTAATCATTGCATTAAAGTCCCTATGCATGTGTAACACTCTTGATCATAAGCACCTCATCATCTTTAGATGTCTTTGTGCAAAACCAAATATTACCTAAGAAGCCAAGCAAACATTGGAGAAAACTGCCCAAGTTCGAAAGCTGAGGTTGTTCTTCCTCCAGCTTTGACTCGAATATGTTTAGTCATTTGAGTGACAAGAGAGAGACAATCCAGTGCAGCTTCATACTATACCTCCCATCTACATATCAGAAATACACAGTAAGAAATGGGGAGAAAGAAAGGAAGTCTAATTTAGGGCTCTGCAGAATTTATGGGTATATCAGAAATTAGTTAAGTATAATATAAGAAATGTTGAATTGAAATTTTGCATAAAATTTCCAAGTTATGGAAAATACCTGGTTGGATCAATGACAGCTATTAGGGCTGTAGATATTGCTACAATTGTATGAATGGTCCTTTTTGATGGTTCACTGATCAAAGCAAGATATACAAAAACACTCACCACAGCCATGAAAGAGAGCCAGAAATCCATGAACTGAAAACACAAAAATATAGCAATCAATAAGTTAATCTCTCATGAAGAACTTAGAATTTTTTTCAATATGAACTGATAAAAGTACCTGTAACACACTAAAACGTAGAGCACACCACCAATCTATATCACAAGCATGATAAATGGCACTAATAACTCCACTGGCCAAGAAAATCACTGATTCAGCCCATGCCTGCATATATGAAGGACAAAGGAGTGGGTTCCAAGTTATGTTAAAGATGATTAAGTGCTTTAATAATTTTTGCAAAGATTTCCCACTCAGGGTTTGAAAGGGATCTTACATTCTTCCACAGTGCCCAAAATGCAGGAAGCAGGGCAGCAGCATTAGAAAAAACAAGAAGCATCTTTTGCCATTTTTGCCCTATATTTTGTTTTAACCCATGAATTAGCCCACCGAAAGTTTGGTTGCTTGGAAAACAAAAAAACTAGTCTGCGATTGCAAAATGCCACTATTAAACATGTTTTAAAAGGCAATTGGATATAACCTTCTTTTGACACTACATTAATGCTACAGGCAAATCCTCCATGGTATCGGTCGCAGGAGCAGCTACTGAGAGAAACAAAAAGAGACATGACAGTGTTAAGAAACAGAAGCTAAGTGATTAATGAAGATGTATGGATATGAAATAAGTAAGTAGAGAACATATATATAACCTGTAAGATGTTGAGCCACCGGCAGCCTGATAAGTCTTACAAATACCATGATTAGAGCATTGATTTGGACAATCTTCAAGTGAAAAGGACATAGTAGAGTTAGGCAATGGACTGCCACTGTTGAGAACAGGATGTCTAAACCCAATACTCCAAAGTCCTTCTCTAGCATATAATATGTATATACTGATAATTTTTTCCTTCAGTATCATTCAATTTGAAAATGGAATGATTAGTGCTTGTGCTACTAATTGACTTGTTTAGATAATAATAATAATAACCTGTTATATATTAGGCATTTTATCCCATGATAATATTCCAGCCACAATTGTACCTAAAGCTTTGAGTTTGTTCTTCATAGCTTACTATTACACTTTCTATAGGGGAGTATTTCACATGTGATTCCTTATCCTAATTTGTCCTACAATTTTGCAATTTTCCAATCACAAAAAAAGATTAAGGGTGAACTACTTACAAATATATTGTGCTCCTCACTACCAAACCTTACTAAACACAACTTATATTAATCTTTGTAAGATATAAATAAGTCCTGAAAAAGAGCCTAAAGTATATATAGAATGAAAGATTTAATAAATCATCATGAACGTGACTAAACCTTACATTTAAATTTTTTAAGAGATTTAAAGCAACTGAATTCCAAACCCATGTCAATTCCAGTTTTAGAGGCACCTAAATTGTAGAGTAAATGAAGATTATACAAGTTGGCTATGAAATAAGAAGAAAAAAAGTAAGCTTAGCGTTGAGCAAACCTGGTTAAGCTTGGCGTAAAGCTCCTTTGGACAAAGTGTCCAGCGACACCACTATCCAAATTTGTTGATTCTTCACCGTACAAATCTGTTAGCTAAACAATAATTGAGTAAATGATAATTGTGGGGCGGTGGGAGTAAAAAACAAAACAAAAATTTCCATACATATCGAATAATTAGAGTTCATCCCAACCATCAATCAAAATAAAAATTTGCTCAAACCCTAAGAAATTGATGAAATTTAAAGAAGGGAAACAAACCACTTCAAATCGATAAGACCTTAGATTAGGGGTTACGCTAAAAAATGAAAGACTAGGCATGAAAATCCCTCAAGATTGAGAATAGCAGCATAGGCTTAACTGGGCCTTCAAACTTGCTCGACAATTTCTGTAAAACGAAGAGGGAAGCTTGAAAGTGGAGGAATTTTTATGAAATTTGAGAGAGGAAGAGTGCGGGTAGAAAGGCAGAAAGAGGCGCGCGTTAGGGTAAGGGAAAAGGGGCTAGCGTTTTTCAATTGTAGTTTTTTATAATTTTTTGTTATTTTTCAATTAAAAAATTAAACTTGAATTGATGAAAAATTTTTGTAGCCGGCCTTTCCAAAAGGTGTGGGAAAATTATTTTTTCACTTTTGGTCTATACTGACGCTTAAGATATTAGCCGTCTGTATATAACACACCTATACTGACGGACAGGCTGGATTGTAAGAATAGGACTAGTCTATACTGACGGGGAGTAATACACGTAGTTATATGTCAATACATATACTGACGGAAACAATAATCCGTTAGGATATCCACCCTATCCTGACAGAATTTGGCTGTCAGTATAAGTTGGCGTCAGTATATGGAAGTTTTTTTGTAGTGTTAGGTTTGTATAAGATTTTCCATGTAACAACAAGTAGCTGTAGCTCCAACGGAAAGTAAAGTGTTTACCTTAAGGATGTTTACTTCATATCTTCTGCTGAGCATTATGATTCAGGAGTAATTTTTAGCTAATTCATAAGGTCAACTTACTGTTATGTCAATGCTTACTTCCTCTGCCTTTCTTTTATTTTTTTAGCATATTGATTTATTTTTCCAATTTGGATTGTGATGAGTGAAGGTCACTATGTTGCTGGAAAATGGAAAGTGCTTGAGTTCTTGATTAGAGGGAAGACTCAATAATTAAATAGACTGGATCTATAATTAAGGAAGAAATTAAAGAAGTCTGGCATTGTTCATATCATGAGTTTTTTAGTTCTGCATTTTCTTGCCTGATTACTGTACTTAATATTCAGGTTCTTGGCATGGAAACAGGTATAAGTGAAAGAGAGATTCAGAGAGCTTTATGCAATTATATGTCTTACTGTCTTACTTTAGTGGCTCCAAACTCTGTCAAATCCAGGTCCTTTTCTTGCTCTCTTTCTAATTCACAAACATGCATATATCCCTATTGAACAGTGGATGGACTTGCAATCAATTTGTAGCCTAGATAGTATCTAGGTAGCTCTATTTATTTTTTATCTATGCATATTGAAACTGTTTTATAATTACATTGTGTCTTTTGAAAATTTCTTCATTTGGGACTTGATTTAACAAATGCTTGAGTTTTATTTGATACCCCACGAATATATGTATATGATATCAGTCATGATTTACTGATTTTAAATATGCAGAAGAAAATAGCTTCCCGAACAACTACATGTCTACATTAATAGGTATTCGGTTTTGGTGCATATATATTAACTCAGACTTAAAATTAGGGAAAATAATTATTTACAGAGCTCAATAGCTTAGTGGTTTTCTTTAAAACATTAATTTTCTGCAGTTTCTGCAGTGTACACTCATAGAACTCATTAATTTCCCTAAACTTTGTTTAAACTGTTTGATGATCTAAATTCATTAATTTCCCTTATTCTGTTTACATTTACATTGTCACTTTTCTACGAATCTGATATATTCCTTTTGCCATCAGTTTTGGTGTTTTAAGATTTCAGGTTCTTCTACTTTATTCACAGGTTAGTCTCTCTTTCTTTTCGACTTTTTCCTCTTAAGTTTATGCATTTTGTTCTCTTTTTTACGTGCTTTTTGGCATTTATGTCTCATTTGTGTTATGTCTTGTGGTCGTTTCTTCAGGGCTGTTTTTTTTTTCCTTCTCTCTTTTTTTCATTTTATCTGTTTCATTTTATTCGCCTATGACTTTTAAGGTTTTGCCTTCTTAAGTTGAAGCTTTATGTCAACTTTGTTTCCTGTTTTTGGCCTCTATCTTCCTTTGCCTTTTGATGCATCTTTCTTTTGCACTATCTCTTGCAGAGATTCCTCATACTTTTCTCTGTGTTTGTCTTATTTCGTTTCTGTATATTTCATTTGTCCTTTTTTGTTTTCCAAGCCTTTTACTCAGTGTTTATTGTTGGTTTGATAGTTTCTCTACTCTTCTTGCCCAGGTGATAAAACTTCAATGATTTCAAATCAACCTTCTCAAGCTGGCTCCTTGCAATCATGTTTCGAAAGGTGGGTTTGTGATTGGGTTGTGCTGGATTTGAAGGGTGGCTTCCTTCTGTTGTCATTTTTTTACCATAGATTAAAGGGTTTGTTTTAGTAAATTCCAGTGGATTTCCAATTTAACTTGGTCCTGATAACGTTTTTGGTCTTCCCTTCCCCACTAAGACTCTCGCGCATTTGAGGTCTCACATTACAAGAATGCAAGGACTGAACCATATACTCTTCACTGAAAGCATTTTCTAGGTATGGATATTCATGGGATCATACCCATTACAAAGTGCAGTTCGTTCGATTAATTCCTACTTAATTTCAGCTCCTAAGATGAAACCAGGTAGTGTCCTTTACTCTTTGTTTATTAGTTCTTTCTAACATGTTTCTTTTATGCATGGACTGTTTTGTCCTTTAGTCCAGTATGAGACAGATAACTACTGCAATAACAGTCTCTATTTAGTCAGTCGCTATATATACTTTTCATTTTCTAACATGTTTCTCAGTGGATTTAGTCTCTAATGGAGTCCATTATGGGATTATCTGCAATTTTGTTTTATCATTTTATCGAACTTTTCCACTCTTCCTTCCAATTCCTTAACTAATTACTTCTCTTGATCACTTCCCTTGCTGACATTATTGTCCCGGTGCTAATACCCAACCTTCACTATGATTGTTCATTACCTACCTATTACACCTATGTTCAGAGTTGGGCGTTTAATCATTTTTTGACACTCATGACCTTGCAAATTATACATTTTGTCCAAACTAAATACATAATCATGCCATCGCACCCATGATGGGATTCTTTCAAATTCTGAACCTTTTATAGTCCTTAGTATCCCCTTACTTTGTACTGTATTTTTTTTGAGTTATACTTTGTACTGTATTTAATTATTCTTCCACATTATAAAAGACCGTTTCCAGATCTCTCATCACTGTTCTGACATTATCTTGACGGCATTCTCAAGGTAGATATCCTTCACTTATATACCTCATCATTCTTTTAATGGAAATTGAAAATTCCTTATCATTGTATTACTTTACATATTTACACGCAAAATTGTTGTTCAACCAAAACATGGCATGCTTCTCCATTGCTTGCAGCTCCGTCCTAACCTAACTCCATAAACTACTCATTACAGGAACCACCTTAGCGAAGAACACATGTAATTCAAACCCTACAACATCGGCAACTTATATACATTATGGCAATCAAGGTATGAAAACATTCTTATATTATACTGACTCTTCCATCTATCTTAATGCCTCATTTACTATCAATTTCTTCTTTTAATCACCTGCTGACTTGGTCTCTAAATCAAGTGCAGACAATAATTGCATCCAATAGATCCAGTCTTCAAAAACCAATAATAAAGCCATACTTGGCCCTGATGGGTTCGTGTTGAACATACATGCTTCAGATTCGGTCTTCAAAAACCACAACCATCTGAAGCTGTTGACATCGCGCAGCCGCCATCATTCCCTTTCGAACTGTTCGAACTGTGGTTCCACCATCCCTGCCCCCTCCCTTTTATGTGCCTTTTTCCGCTCATCATTTTTATTTCCTCTCTACTACTCTAAGTTGCAAATGATGTCAACTCTCGAAATTATTATTATATTTATTTCTTTCCCGACCACGATTAACATGTCCAATTAGAATGAATCTCCTAATGCGATCTATGTAAATTGTATCATTCTCATATTAATAATATTAATCATTTGTTCAAATGCGCCCTGGATTTTTTCACCATGTTCCTTCTATATACATTAATGTTTTACCAAACCCCTGCACATCTATTAACTATTATCGAACGTCGAGCTCTCTAGCCCGCAGCGTAGAGCGGGCCAAAAGACTAGTTGAGCTAATAAGAAAGACTTGAGAAGGCTGATGGCCTTAGAGACCATATCTCGACAAATTTTCCAGGCAAAATCGTCAGTTTTACCTTGGAGCAGTGCAACAATTTGGAATAGAAACATAATCCATAATAGTAATTAACACCAAATGACCATGGACTGCAGTAAATAAACAAAATCAACTACTGCCAATAACATCCAAGCAACAGCCACCATGCAAATCCAGTAGCAGACAAAATAAAAGATCTTACTCTGCATTTGGGTTTGTGCCTAAATATACATGCACCTAAAAAAACAAAATCATAAGAATGAGAATGTGAAGTTATTTATTTACTTGGTAATTTAATAATAAGTACTCTTCATATAACATATGGAACTTTTCTTTATTCGATCGGAAATCATTTGATTTTTGGTACCACCTCCTAATGTTGCAAAGATGACATCCTGAGCAACCAATGGGCAGGCGACAACAACAGACACAATGCAGATTAATAATCAAGCTAAATCAAAGAAGAGGACAACTAAAAACTACCATAAAAATTGGGAGGTAATTGCTGAAGTAATTTTAATTGAGCAATAACAATGGTAGCAAAAAAAAAAAGGGTACCTCTCTGTTTCAGAGCTCGCCAATCTTCCCCTCGTGGGTGACCGGGTTGGAGTTGGCGGAACCACCAGGCGGTGCTTAGCCTCGGTACTCTGTTTTAAGATGATAAAACGGAATGGAAAATCAGTGCTATCAAATGCAAAATGGAAATTTAAAGAAAAAAAAAACCAAATCGTCATCCTCTCACCGGAAAAACCTTCAGCGCATCATCCATGGCGGTGAGATCGACGGTTGGCTAGTGAGATCTGGTCGGATGCCACCCATGAATCTTCCCCTTCCTCGTCTCTCTGCTCTTCTCTCCCCTGTCGACATCATTGCTTCCCCTCAAGATTTTCTCACCTTCTTTATATACACTTCCAACTTCCTCATGTTTCTACTCTCTTTTCTGTCGTCATCTCTGCTTCCCATCAATTTTTTCTCCCCCCGTGGAACCCAACCTAAAGACCTAACAAACACACCAGGTGTCATAAGAATAAACATATGCCATAAGGCAGACATGCAGAGCACCATGTCTTTTTTTTTACCTTTTGAGTTTTGAATTCTAAGCCAACTGTAAGAAATTTAGCTCGCGGGACTGCTTTTGTTCTTTTCCACCACTTTCAAATGTTATATGTTTTTGTAATTAAGCATTATTGGTCTTTAAAGTTTGGGGTCAAATATCACTTTGATTCGTATGATTTCCAAAACATTATATTGGTCCTTACATTTTAGAAGTCAAAACCCTTCTTATCCCTCCATCAGTTAGGCCATCACCTAAGATGTTAAGCACCATTAGTCCTTGAGGTTTAAGTGAAAAATCACTTTAATTCAAGAAATAATTAGATGAAATTGTCCCACCACATCAGCCATGAGATTAACCAATAGAATTGTGACATGTTAAATGAACTCCTAATTTTTTTTTCTTTTTTTTGCATTGAAATGAGCTCCTAAAATTAAGGCACAATTTTAAACCAAGGTTTAGCCCCCTTTTACACTACACCAAAAATTGGTTTCTGCGGCATTTTTTTTGTCCAATAGTGGCATTTAAAAACGCCGCCAAACACGTCCCGGCAGAAACTGGAAAACGCCAGAAAAAGCGCCGCCGATATCAGCGTCGTAGATATTAGCGGCGTTTTGCGGCAAAACGCCGCTAAATTTCTACGGCGCTTTTTTATCGTTAGCGGCGTTTATTTAGTGTCCCAATATAGTTTTTTCTTTTTTTTTTCTGAGAATTAATTCTACGGCGTTTTTGTCAGAAAAGCGCCACAAAATTGTGACGTTTTGGTCAAAAAACGCCACAAGATGGTGGCGTTTTTGTCACACAAACGCCACAAAATTGTGGTGTTTTTGTCAATTAGACGCCACAATATAGTGGCGTTTTTGTAACACAAACGCCACCATATTGTGGCTCTTTTGTAACACAAACGCCACCATGTTGTAGCTTTATGAAAAGGAAAAAAACCACACTACCGTGGCGTTTTATTGAGAAAACGCCGCCATTGAGTGGCCTTTTCCTTTTTAAACGCCGTTATTTTCCAATTCTGGAAAATTATAATTTTATTTTGTATATTAATATGGGTGATCCGATTAGAAATTATTCAGACAATTTTATAAAATATAACAAAAACCAATATATAAATAATTTAATTTAAATTGATATGAAAGAAGTTAACACATCAATTATGTTGATGGCAAATGAATTACAACCATCATTTGGTTTTGATTCAATATCAAATCTACTTCAATATTCGATTCCAGTGTTATAGGAATCACATAACTGAATCTAAAAAACAAAAGAATCAAAATGTATCTAACTGTTTTCCACAACGTGATTGGGCACTGGAAATCGAAGTATTCACAAAATGGGCGCTGCCGCCACCACTGCCACTATTGCCACTACCATCTTGAAGGCCCTACTAAAAAATACATAAGTTATAGCACTTGATTAGAAAATATGAGTTTATTATATTTTTTGCCAAAAAATAAAAAAAATGAACCCAAAATTATATATATCTGCAACTGATCAATTGATGGTACACTTAAACCATCAACTGGGAAATTCGATCTAACAATCTTCATGAGATGATCCAGTTGTCTTTGCATTCGTGCACGCTCTGCTTCATGACGAGCACTCTCTGCTTCATGACGAGCACTCTCCTCTTGTCTCTGTGCTTCGACTTGAGCTTCAATGCGAGCAATCTCCTGTGGGTTTTCTTCTTCAATTCTAGCTAGCTGACGTTCCCTTTCTAATTCCTTTCGTGATATTTCATCTCTTAATTGTTGAACCTCTGCTGCAGATCCACCTTTTCTAGAAGAGAACATTTCAGAATTTGGCCCATAGATTACAGATGGTATTGGACCCAAGCCCTTACCTCTCATCCGTCCATATCTTTCTGGACCAAGTATACCAGTCATAATTCTGTGTTTCAACTTGTTTCCTATCATGTTCTTCTACAGTTCCTTCAGAAATTTGGGTTCGTAATTGTTCTTGTGCTAACCTCTGATGAGCAAAATTATTCTCATTAGTTACTAATATGCTCAACAAAGATCAAAGTTGAGTAATATAAAGAAAACTCACCATTATAGCTCCTGTTTCATTGTTCAAGGGGTCTCCATTACTCTTTGTATGAGTTTTACAATACATTGCAATAGGTCCAACTTCTTCCCCTTTAATACTCTGTTAAGATAAACAAAACAGTAAGTGTTCCCAATTAATTATCAAACAAAGCAACATTAAAATAAGCTGAGTTGTAACTAACAATCTTTGCAAGAGCTTTTTTAAAACTGAGAATTTTATTTTGATACAATACCATTAACAATTCAGAAGGTTGAGTTTGATTGTATCTTCCCTACCAAGTTGTACCTAGCATTGAGAAGCATTGAGAAGAAATAGACTACTTTTGCTACTTGCTAGGTGGCCTAGCTCTTATAAACAAGCTGCCAAAACCCAAAGCTTAAAATAACGTAAAAGTCTCGCCAGAGTTGCCATTTAATGGGTAATATCGTTCCTAAAGTCAAGGTTAAGTGCAAGGAAAATCCAACAACTTAAACTTCAATATATGTACAAAAAAGAATGATTATTCAGGATGTAACAAAATTAATTGCAACTACATATTATTCACAGCTATAGTTGCATCGAAAGCAGCAAAACAAGCCATCTTCATATCAATTCAGAACTAGTTTTTATATACATAATCAGTAACTAAGGGGTCGTTTGACATCGTTTTCGTTTTTCTGTTTTTTGTTTTTGTTTCGTTTTCGTTTTATTTTTGTTGCGCTGTCAATTCTTCAAAACAAAAACATGTTTGGATATACAATTTGGTTGTATATTTTTAAATAAAAAAGTAAAAAAAAATGGTTAAAAAGTATGTCACTTACTGTTCATCATTGTGCTTCTGTGTTTTGGAAGTGTTTTGGAAAAACATGAAAACACAAAATTCTTGCTTCCACTTTTTTTCCAAAACACTGCTTCTGTTTCCAAATTTTTGAAAACAAAAACAGTCTGCCAAACATGTTTTCACTGTTTTGTTTCCAAAAACAGAAAATTGGCAACAGAAAACAGGAAACAGAAACGATGCCAAACGAGCTCTAAGCTTTCTAAGGCAAGTGATATTACTTACCATCTCATTTTCTAATCTTGCAAAACTCTTTGATCCTGATGTGTGACTGGATTTTTGTTTACTTCTGCTTTCTTTTCCAATAATTGCCTTATCCTATAAAACAAAATGGAATCATGTTTATGAAAAAAAAAGTATATCCATGTAAACCAGAAATATTGCATAACTTCTAATAACAGTTTGCTCTACCTTTCCTTTCGTTGAGTGCCAAAATTCCGCAAGTGGGTTATATTGAGTTGGGCATACATTTGGAGGTCGCAAATTCTTTGTCACTTGCAAGCTTGAGCTATCAAAGCATAGTTTCTTCAAATCATGCTTATAATCTCTCCACTTCTTTGCCAAATTCAGGAAGACCCAACGCATGGGTATCTCAAGAAGAAATCGACTCTGCATAAAAAATTAAAAAAGTATTCAAGGCAGCCCACAATAATCAAATCACCAAAACAATAAGTTTTATACTTGATCTTGCTACCTAAACAATTCGTTGGGCTTCTGTTTTCGATTTTCAGGCATTTTATGCCATGTCTCATAATTGATCGGA